>CM053242.1:677297-713095 GCA_028583405.1 Pogonophryne albipinna
AGGCCTGTAATTGTCATCCTAGGTACACTTCAACTATGAGAGACAGAAAGAGAAGAAAAAAAATCCAGAAAATCACATTGTCTGATTTTTAAAGAATTTATTTGCAAATGATGGTGGAAAATAAGTATTTGGTCAATAACAAAAGTTCATCTCAATACTTTGTTATATACCCTTTGTTGGCAATGACAGAGGTCAAACGTTTTCTGTAAGTCTTCACAAGGTTTTCACACACTGTTGCTGGTATTTTGGCCCATTCCTCCATGCAGATCTCCTCTAGAGCAGTGATGTTTTGGGGCTGTCGCTGGGCAACACGGACTTTCAACTCCCTCCAAAGATTTTCTATGGGGTTGAGATCTGGAGACTGGCTAGGCCACTCAAGGACCTTGAAATGCTTCGTACGAAGCCACTCCTTTGTTGCCCGGGCAGTGTGTTTGGGATCATTGTCATGCTCAAAGACCCAGCCACGTTTCATCTTCAATGCCCTTGCTGATGGAAGGAGGTTGTCACTCAAAATCTCACGATACATGGCTCCATTCATTCTTTCCTTTACACGGATCAGTCGTCCTGGTCCCTTTGCAGAAAAACAGCCCCAAAGCATGATGTTTCCACCCCCATGTTTCACAGTAGGTATGGTGTTCTTTGGATGCAACTCAGCATTCTTTCTCCTCCAAACACGTCTAGTTGAGTTTTTACCAAAAAGTTCTATTTTGGTTTCATCTGACCATATGACATTCTCCCAATCCTCTTCTGGATCATCTAAATGCTCTCTAGCAAACTTCAGACGGGCCTGGACATGTACTGGCTTAAGCAGGGGGGACACGTCTGGCACTGCAGGATTTGAGTCCCTGGCGGCGTAGTGTGTTACTGATGGTAGCCTTTGTTACTTTGGTCCCAGCTCTCTGTAGGTCATTGACTAGGTCCCCCCGTGTGGTTCTGGGATCTTTGCTCACCGTTCTTGTGATCATTTTGACCCCACGGGGTGAGATCTTGCGTGGAGCCCCAGATCGAGGGAGATTATCAGTGGTCTTGTATGTCATCCATTTTCTAATAATTGCTCCCACAGTTGATTTCTTCACACCAAGCTGCTTATCTATTGCAGATTCAGTCTTCCCAGCCTGGTGCAATTTTGTTTCTGGTGTCCTTTGACAGCTCTTTGGTCTTGGCCATAGTGGAGTTTGGAGTGTGACTGTTTGAGGTTGTGGACAGGTGTCTTTTATACTGATAACGAGTTCAAACAGGTGCCATTAATACAGTTAACAAGTGGAGGACAGAGGAGGCTCTTAAAGAAGAAGTTACAGGTCTGTGAGAGCCAGAAATCTTGTTTGTTTGTAGGTGACCAAATACTTATTTTACCGAGGAATTTACTAATTAATTCATTAAAAATCCTACAATGTGATTTCCTGGATTCTTTCCCCCATTCTGTCTCTCATAGCTGAAGTGTACCTAGGATGAAAATTACAGGCCTCTCATCTTTTTAAGTGGGAGAACTTGCACAATTGGTGGCTGACTAAATACTTTTTTGCCCCACTGTATATATAGGACATAAAACAGATAAAATAGTGCAAGTACAAACAAATAAAATAGAAATGTACACGTTTCTTTAAGAGTAATTTGTTAATTTATTTACTTGTGTTTATCTGGTGAGACTCGTACCACTTTAGCAATCTCAATGGAGGCACATGAACAACCTTCAGAGTTTTTGAGTTGATTATCAATGTGTGGCGGCTCTCAGACCCCCAAAGGACGGACTACAGAGCTCCAGCATCTATCCATCACACGGAGAAGTAGTTAAGCTGTTACTTTGTAGGATAATTAGTAGCTGTAGAATGTACTTCTTTTAGCAATTATGAAATAGTTTAAGGAGTACCTGTGACTAACTGTCCCGGCAGGTAGGAGGAGGCGGATGTTCGCAGCGTGACGTGGCTGCGCTGCAGGTCCTGAGGCTGAGCCCGGATGTGTCCAGGAATCATTTCCCGACAGGAAGCATGGCTCGCTCCGCGGGAGAACGAGAGGGAGGACGGAGCGAGAGATAATAACAACAATCCCACCCCGAAACACTGGAGGCTGGCCTGCATCTCTGCAAACACACAAAGTACACACATCCTTTCCTCAAGTAGAAGTACAAATACTCGTGTTTAAAAATAGTAGAAGTACTGACTAAACTTCTTTACTCAAGTGAAAGTAAAGAGGCTTTGAAATGTACTTAAGTAAAAAGTACCCATAACTAGCAGCTGTTTTAAAGAGTACCTGACCTCCCTTTATATTAATAGAACAATAATGTCATTGTTAGCTAATGAATGTTTCCATGCTGAACAACGGCAACATGACAACGTTTCCATTGGTCCCTCTTCTTTAGAGAAGACCAGGAAATGATGGATACACGGATCGTGTTCAAATCAATAGGCACGCAATGACTCTAAAGAATAATGATCACGCACCAAACACACATTCATACTAAAGGAATCAGCTGTTTGGAAAATGAGAGAAGTAGAAAGTTCAGGTATTTGGGTTCAACATGTAAGAAGTAGAAAGTACAGGTATTTGTGTTCAACATGTGAGAAGTAGAAAGTACAGGTATTTGTGTTCAACATGTAAGAAGTAGAAAGTACAGGTATTTGGGTTCAACATGTAAGAAGTAGAAAGTACAGGTATTTGAGTTCAACATGTAAGAAGTAGAAAGTACAGGTATTTGGGTTCAACATGTAAGAAGTAGAACGTACAGGTATTTGGGTTCAACATGTAAGAAGTAGAAAGTACAGGTATTTGGGTTCAACATGTAAGAAGTAGAAAGTACAGGTATTTGGGTTCAACATGTAAGAAGTAGAAAGTAAAGGTATTTGGGTTCAACATGTAAGAAGTAGAAAGTACAGGTATTTGGGTTCAACATGTAAGAAGTAGAAAGTAAAGGTATTTGGGTTCAACATGTAAGAAGTAGAAAGTACAGGTATTTGTGTTC
Organism: Pogonophryne albipinna; assembly: GCA_028583405.1. Taxonomy (NCBI): domain Eukaryota; kingdom Metazoa; phylum Chordata; class Actinopteri; order Perciformes; family Artedidraconidae; genus Pogonophryne; species Pogonophryne albipinna. Next base: position 680,254 of record CM053242.1, read on the forward strand.
AAAATGTGAGAAGTAGAAAGTACAGGTATTTGGGTTCAACATGTAAGAAGTAGAAAGTACAGGTATTTGTGTTCAACATGTAAGAAGTAGAAAGTACAGGTATTTGGGTTCAACATGTGAGAAGTAGAAAGTACAGGTATTTGTGTTCAACATGTAAGAAGTAGAAAGTACAGGTATTTGAGTTCAACATGTAAGAAGTAGAAAGTACAGGTATTTGTGTTCAACATGTAAGAAGTAGAAAGTACAGGTATTTGTGTTCAAAATGTGAGAAGTAGAAAGTACAGGTATTTGGGTTCAACATGTAAGAAGTAGAAAGTACAGGTATTTGTGTTCAACATGTAAGAAGTAGAAAGTATAGGTATATGTGTTCAACATGTAAGAAGTAGAAAGTACAGGTATTTGAGTTCAACATGTAAGAAGTAGAAAGTACAGGTATTTGTGTTCAACATGTAAGAAGTAGAAAGTAAAGGTATTTGTGTTCAAAATGTGAGAAGTAGAAAGTACAGGTATTTGTGTTCAAAATGTGAGAAGTAGAAAGTACAGGTATTTGTGTTCAACATGTAAGAAGTAGAAAGTACAGGTATTTGGGTTCAACATGTAAGAAGTAGAAAGTACAGGTATTTGTGTTCAACATGTAAGAAGTAGAAAGTACAGGTATTTGGGTTCAACATGTAAGAAGTAGAAAGTATAGGTATTTGTGTTCAACATGTGAGAAGTAGAAAGTACAGGTATTTGTGTTCAACATGTAAGAAGTAGAAAGTACAGGTATTTAGGTTCAACATGTAAGTAGTAGAAAGTACAGGTATTTGTGTTCAACATGTAAGAAGTAGAAAGTACAGGTATTTGTGTTCAACATGTAAGAAGTAGAAAGTACAGTTATTTGTGTTCAACATGTAAGAAGTAGAAAGTACAGGTATTTGGGTTCAACATGTAAGAAGTATAAAGTACAGGTATTTGTGTTCAACATGTAAGAAGTCAAAGTAAAGGTATTTGTGTTCAACATGTGAAAAGTAGAAAGTACAGGTATTTGTGTTCAACATGTAAGAAGTAGAAAGTACAGGTATTTGAGTTCAACATGTAAGAAGTAGAAAGTACAGGTATTTGAGTTCAACATGTAAGAAGTAGAAAGTACAGGTATTTGAGTTCAACATGTAAGAAGTAGAAAGTTCAGGTATTTGAGTTCAACATGTAAGAAGTAGAAAGTACAGGTATTTGAGTTCAACATGTAAGAAGTAGAAAGTACAGTTATTTGAGTTCAACATGTAAGAAGTAGAAAGTACAGGTATTTGAGTTCAACATATAAGAAGTAGAAAGTACAGGTATTTGAGTTCAACATGTAAGAAGTAGAAAGTACAGGTATTTGAGTTCAACATGTAAGAAGTAGAAAGTTCAGGTATTTGAGTTCAACATGTAAGAAGTAGAAAGTACAGGTATTTGGGTTCAACATGTAAGAAGTAGAAAGTACAGTTATTTGAGTTCAACATGTAAGAAGTAGAAAGTACAGGTATTTGGGTTCAACATGTAAGAAGTAGAAAAGTACAGGTATTTGTGTTCAACATGTGAGAAGTAGAAAAGTACAGGTATTTGTGTTCAACATGTAAGAAGTAGAAAGTACAGGTATTTGTGTTCAACATGAGAGAAGTAGAAAGTACAGGTATTTGGGTTCAACATGTAATAAGTAGAAAGTACAGGTATTTGTGTTCAACATGTAAGAAGTAGAAAGTACAGGTATTTGGGTTCAACATGTAAGAAGTAGAAAGTACAGGTATTTGTGTTCAACATGTAAGAAGTAGAAAGTACAGGTATTTGTGTTCAACATGTAAGAGGTAGAAAGTACAGGTATTTGTGTTCAACATGTAAGAAGTAGAAAGTACAGGTATTTGGGTTCAACATGTAAAAAGTAGAAAGTACAGGTATTTGTGTTCAACATGTAAGAAGTAGAAAGTACAGGTATTTGTGTTCAACATGTAAGAAGTAGAAAGTACAGGTATTTGTGCTCAACATGTAAGCAGTAGAAAGTACAGGTATTTGTGTTCAACATGTAAAAAGTAGAAAGTACAGGTATTTGTGTTCAACATGTAAGAAGTAGAAAGTACAGGTATTTGGGTTCAACATGTAAAAAGTAGAAAGTACAGGTATTTGTGTTCAACATGTAAGAAGTAGAAAGTACAGGTATTTGTGTTCAACATGTAAGAAGTAGAAAGTACAGGTATTTGGGTTCAACATGTAAAAAGTAGAAAGTACAGGTATTTGTGTTCAACATGTAAAAGTAGAAAGTACAGGTATTTGTGTTCAACATGTAAGAAGTAGAAAGTACAGGTATTTGTGCTCAACATGTAAGCAGTAGAAAGTACAGGTATTTGTGTTCAACATGTAAGAAGTAGAAAGTACAGGTATTTGGGTTCAACATGTAAGAAGTAGAAAGTACAGGTATTTGTGCTCAACATGTAAGAAGTAGAAAGTACAGGTATTTGGGTTCAAAATGTAAGAAGTAGAAAGTACAGGTATTTGTGTTCAACATGTAAGAAGTAGAAAGTACAGGTATTTGGGTTCAACATGTAAGTAGTAGAAAGTACAGGTATTTGTGTTCAACATGAGAGAAGTAGAAAGTACAGGTATTTGGGTTCAACATGTAAGAAGTATAAAGTACAGGTATTTGTGTTCAACATGTAAGAAGCATAAAGTACAGGTATTTGTGTTCTACATGTAAGAAATAGAAAGTACAGGTATTTGTGTTCAACATGTAAGAAGTAGAAAGTACAGGTATTTGTGTTCAACATGTAAGAAGTAGAAAGTACAGGTATTTGTGTTCAACATGTAAGAAGTAGAAAGTACAGGTATTTGTGTTCAACATGTAAGAAGTAGAAAGTACAGGTATTTGTGTTCAACATGTAAGAAGTAGAAAGTACAGGTATTTGTGTTCAACATGTAAGAAGTAGAAAGTACAGGTATTTGTGTTCAACATGTAAGAAGTAGAAAGTACAGGTATTTGTGTTCAACATGTAAGAAGTAGAAAGTACAGGTATTTGGGTTCAACATGTAAGAAGTAGAAAGTACAGGTATTTGTGTTCAACATGTAAGAAGTAGAAAGTACAGGTATTTGTGTTCAACATGTAAGAAGTAGAAAGTACAGGTATTTGTGTTCAACATGTAAGAAGTAGAAAGTACAGGTATTGGTGTTCAACATGTAAGAAGTAGAAAGTACAGGTATTTGTGTTCAACATGTAAGAAGTAGAAAGTACAGGTATTTGTGTTCAACATGTAAGAAGTAGAAAGTACAGTTATTTGTGTTCAACATGTAAGAAGTAGAAAGTACAGGTATTTGGGTTCAACATGTAAGAAGTATAAAGTACAGGTATTTGTGTTCAACATGTAAGAAGTCAAAGTAAAGGTATTTGTGTTCAACATGTGAAAAGTAGAAAGTACAGGTATTTGTGTTCAACATGTAAGAAGTAGAAAGTACAGGTATTTGAGTTCAACATGTAAGAAGTAGAAAGTACAGGTATTTGAGTTCAACATGTAAGAAGTAGAAAGTACAGGTATTTGAGTTCAACATGTAAGAAGTAGAAAGTTCAGGTATTTGAGTTCAACATGTAAGAAGTAGAAAGTACAGGTATTTGGGTTCAACATGTAAGAAGTAGAAAGTACAGTTATTTGAGTTCAACATGTAAGAAGTAGAAAGTACAGGTATTTGGGTTCAACATGTAAGAAGTAGAAAAGTACAGGTATTTGTGTTCAACATGTGAGAAGTAGAAAAGTACAGGTATTTGTGTTCAACATGTAAGAAGTAGAAAGTACAGGTATTTGTGTTCAACATGAGAGAAGTAGAAAGTACAGGTATTTGGGTTCAACATGTAATAAGTAGAAAGTTACAGGTATTTGTGTTCAACATGTAAGAAGTAGAAAGTACAGGTATTTGGGTTCAACATGTAAGAAGTAGAAAGTACAGGTATTTGTGTTCAACATGTAAGAAGTAGAAAGTACATGTATTTGTGTTCAACATGTAAGAGGTAGAAAGTACAGGTATTTGTGTTCAACATGTAAGAAGTAGAAAGTACAGGTATTTGGGTTCAACATGTAAGAAGTAGAAAGTACAGGTATTTGAGTTCAACATGTAAGAAGTAGAAAGTACAGGTATTTGTGTTCAACATGTAAGAAGTAGAAAGTACAGGTATTTGGGTTCAACATGTAAGAAGTAGAAAGTACAGGTATTTGAGTTCAACATGTAAGAAGTAGAAAGTACAGGTATTTGTGTTCAACATGTGAGAAGTAGAAAGTACAGGTATTTGTGTTCAACATGTAAGAAGTAGAAAGTACAGGTATTTATGTTCAACATAAGTCAAGTAGAGAAGTAGAAAGTACAGGTATTTGTGTTCAACATGTAAGAAGTAGAAAGTACAGGTATTTGGGTTCAACATGTAAGAAGTAGAAAGTACAGGTATTTGTGTTCAACATGTAAGAAGTAGAAAGTACAGGTATTTGAGTTCAACATGTAAGAAGTAGAAAGTACATGTATTTGGGTTCAACATGTAAGAAGTAGAAAGTACAGGTATTTGAGTTCAACATGTAAGAAGTAGAAAGTACAGGTATTTGTGTTCAACATGTAAGAAGTAGAAAGTACAGGTATTTGTGTTCAACATGTAAGAAGTAGAAAGTACAGGTATTTGTGTTCAACATGTAAGAAGTAGAAGTACAGGTATTTGTGTTCAACATGTAAGAAGTAGAAAGTACAGGTATTTGTGTTCAACATGTAAGAAGTAGAAAGTACAGGTATTTGTGTTCAACATGTAAGAAGTAGAAAGTACAGGTATTTGGGTTCAACATGTAAGAAGTAGAAAGTACAGGTATTGGTGTTCAACATGTAAGAAGTAGAAAGTACAGGTATTTGATGTTCAACATGTAAGAAGTAGAAAGTACAGGTATTTGAGTTCAACATGTAGAAGTAGAAAAGTACAGGTATTTGGGTTCAACATGTAAGAAGTAGAAAGTACAGGTATTTGTGTTCAACATGTGAGAAGTAGAAAAAGTACAGGTATTTGTGTTCAACATGTGAAGAAGTAGAAAGTACAGGTATTTGTGTTCAACATGAGAGAAGTAGAAAGTACAGGTATTTGGGTTCAACATGTAATAAGTAGAAAGTACAGGTATTTGTGTCAACATGTAAGAAGTAGAAAGTACAGGTATTTGTGTTCAACATGTAAGAAGTAGAAAGTACAGGTATTTGGGTTCAACATGTAAGAAGTAGAAAGTACAGGTATTTGAGTTCAACATGTAAGAAGTAGAAAGTACAGGTATTTGTGTTCAACATGTGAGAAGTAGAAAGTACAGGTATTTGAGTTCAACATGTGAGAAGTAGAAAGTACAGGTATTTGTGTTCAACATGTAAGAAGTAGAAAGTACAGGTATTTGTGTTCAACATGTAAGAAGTAGAAAGTACAGGTATTTGAGTTCAACATGTAAGAAGTAGAAAGTACAGGTATTTGTGTTCAACATGTAAGAAGTAGAAAGTACAGGTATTTGTGTTCAACATGTAAGAAGTAGAAAGTACAGGTATTGTGTTCAACATGTAAGAAGTAGAAAGTACAGGTATTTGTGTTCAACATGTAAGAAGTAGAAAGTACAGGTATTTGGTTCAACATGTAAGAAGTAGAAAGTACAGGTATTTGTGTTCAACATGTAAGAAGTAGAAAGTACAGGTATTTGGTTCAACATGTAAGAAGTAGAAAGTACAGGTATTTGGGTTCAACATGTAGAAGTAGAAAGTACAGGTATTTGGTTCAACATGTAAGAAGTAGAAAGTACAGGTATTTGTGTTCAACATGTTGAGAAGTAGAAAGTACAGGTATTTGTGTCAACATGTAAGAAGTAGAAAGTACAGGTATTTGTGTTCAACATGTAGAGAAGTAGAAAGTACAGGTATTTGGGTTCAACATGTAATAAGTAGAAAGTACAGGTATTTGTGTTCAACATGTAAGAAGTAGAAAGTACAGGTATTTGGGTTCAACATGTAAGAAGTAGAAAGTACAGGTATTTGGGTTCAACATGTAAGAAGTAGAAAGTACAGGTATTTGTGTTCAACATGTAAGAAGTAGAAAGTACAGGTATTTGGGTTCAACATGTAAGAAGTAGAAAGTACAGGTATTTGTGTTCAACATGTAAGAAGTAGAAAGTACAGGTATTTGTGTTCAACATGTAAGAAGTAGAAAGTACAGGTATTTGGGTTCAAACATGTAAGAAGTAGAAAGTACAGGTATTTGTGTTCAACATGTAAGAAGTAGAAAGTACAGGTATTTGTGTTCAACATGTAAGAAGTAGAAAAGTACAGTATTTGAGTTCAACATGTAAGAAGTAGAAAGTACAGGTATTTGGGTTCAACATGTAAGAAGTAGAAAGTACAGGTATTTGTGTTCAACATGTGAGAAGTAGAAAGTACAGGTATTTGTGTTCAACATGTAAGAAGTAGTAGAAAGTACAGGTATTTGTGTTCAACATGAGAGAAGTAGAAAGTACAGGTATTTGGGTTCAACATGTAATAAGTAGAAAGTACAGGTATTTGTGTTCAACATGTAAGAAGTAGAAAAGTACAGGTATTTGTGTTCAACATGTAAGAAGTAGAAAGTACAGGTATTTGTGTTCAACATGTAAGAAGTAGAAAGTACAGGTATTTGAGTTCAACATGTAAGAAGTAGAAAGTACAGGTATTTGGTTCAACATGTAAGAAGTAGAAAAGTACAGGTATTTGGGTTCAACATGTAAGAAGTAGAAAGTACAGGTATTTGGGTTCAACATGTAAGAAGTAGAAAGTACAGGTATTTGGGTTCAACATGTAAGAAGTAGAAAGTACAGGTATTTGTGTTCAACATGTAGAAGTAGAAAGTACAGGTATTTGTGTTCAACATGTAAGAAGTAGAAAGTACAGGTATTTGGGTTCAACATGTAAGAAGTAGAAAGTACAGGTATTTGTGTTCAACATGTAAGAAGTAGAAAGTACAGGTATTTGTGTTCAACATGTAAGAAGTAGAAAGTACAGGTATTTGAGTTCAACATGTAAGAAGTAGAAAGTACAGGTATTTGTGTTCAACATGTAAGAAGTAGAAAGTACAGGTATTTGAGTTCAACATGTAAGAAGTAGAAAGTACATGTATTTGGGTTCAACATGTAAGAAGTAGAAAGTACAGGTATTTGAGTTCAACATGTAAGAGTAGAAAGTACAGGTATTTGTGTTCAACATGTGAGAAGTAGAAAGTACAGGTATTTGGGTTCAACATGTAAGAAGTAGAAAGTACAGGTATTTGTGTTCAACATGTGAGAAGTAGAAAATACAGGTATTTGTGTTCAACATGTAAGAAGTAGAAAGTACAGGTATTTGTGTTCAACATGAGAGAAGTAGAAAGTACAGGTATTTGGTTCAACATGTAATAAGTAGAAAGTACAGGTATTTGTGTTCAACATGTAAGAAGTAGAAAGTACAGGTATTTGAGTTCAACATGTAAGAAGTAGAAAGTACAGGTATTTGGTGTTCAACATGTGAGAAGTAGAAAGTACAGGTATTTGGGTTCAACATGTAAGAAGTAGAAAGTACCAGGTATTGTGTTTCAACATGTAAGAAGTAGAAAGTACAGGTATTTGGGTTCAACATGTAAGAAGTAGAAAGTACAGGTATTTGGTTCAACATGTAAGAAGTAGAAAGTACAGGTATTTGTGTTCAACATGTAAGAAGTAGAAAGTACAGGTATTTTGAGTTCAACATGTAAGAAGTAGAAAGTACATGTATTTGGGTTCAACATGTAAGAAGTAGAAAGTACAGGTATTTGAGTTCAACATGTAAGAAGTAGAAAGTACAGGTATTTGAGTTCAACATGTAAGAAGTAGAAAGTACAGGTATTTGAGTTCAACATGTAAGAAGTCAAAGTACAGGTATTTGGGTTCAACATGTAAGAAGTAGAAAGTAAAGGTATTTGGGTTCAACATGTAAGAAGTAGAAAGTACAGTATTTGTGTTCAACATGTGAGAAAGTAGAAAGTACAGGTATTTGGGGTTCAACATGTAAGAAGTAGAAAGTACAGGTATTTGAGTTCAAACATGTAAGAAGTAGAAAGTACAGGTATTTGGGTTCAACATGTAAGAAGTCAAAGTAAAAAGTCGTCAGAAAAATAAGTAGTGAGTAAAGTACTGATACCAGAAACATGTACTTAAGTACAGCAACGAAGTATTTGTACTCCACTGCCTCCCACCTCTGTCTGTGACTAATTCAAACATCCCTCTGGCAGCTTTTCAGCAGTGCTTGTATTTCACTGCTGGGACAAAGTTCTACGCAAATTAAGTCTTGGATCAGCTGGGATTTGTATCGTATAACAAATCTGTAAAAATAACTGTGTACAGATTTGTTTTTTCTCAGCTTGGACTGAGTGGACTTTTTGTTTTTTAAATGATTAATAAGGGTATGAAAAAATACTGGGAAATGTAATAAAAAGGCAAACAAATATTGAACATTTTCAGAAAATATGTGGAAAAATCTCTGAAAAATTGGGAAGAGATGAATTTGTGAAAATGAGCTAAAGGAACAACAACAACAACAACGTCTTGTTGAATTACTCGTTACAAAATGAAAAAGATGAATGAGTGAATGTGGATCCTCACCTTCAGGACGTCTAGTGAAATCCACCTTTCAGTTTTAAAACGTTCTCTCTCTCTCCAGCTTGGAAAAGTCCTGAAGTCCTGAGTGAGTTTACAGTGTTTGGAGTTTGGGGGGATCTCGGGGTCCAGAATAATGAGGGAGGGGACGGGGGAACGTAGAACCAGAATATATAGAGCTGCAGCCCTCAACACATTGATTGCTTTTTAAAAATAAAAACAATGGTATGCTATTGTTTCCTATAATAACAAATACAATATCATTTAATTAAAATAGCAACAAATATTATACAAATATATTAGATAATAAATCAAATATATAGGATATGTTGACATAATTATTAGGCGATAATCTGAATATAACATTGGATAAATATAGTGGAGTATAAAGGACAATACTGGCTTTCAAAATGTAGAAGTATAAGGAATATAAAATGGGAATACTTGGATAAAGTCCAAAGTGAAGGCGAGTAACACTGACAGAAATGCAGGTGGATTTTCTGGTTTGGCATTCTTTCTAGTTGAGGTGTTTCTATGGTATTCAAACCGCCCCCTCCCCACACACACACACACACACACAACCAGGATGTGCTCCAGCTGTAGCCGCCTCCCACCAGGATCTACCTAAAATCCCCTCCATCACTGTCCCATCTCAACCAAGGGAGATTAAGGGGTGACGGGTAATCTGTGACGTTTCGTCCTCTCAAAAGCAGGGCACTGGCGAACTAGGCGGTCGTCTAGGGCGCGAGATCTGGAGGGGCGCTGCGTTGGGAGAATGTATTCTGCCTAATTTTCTGCCCTTGATGTAAACATTGACATTAATGATTGAATAAAGTAAACACCCTTTGCACCCCGGGCCGGCAACATTTTGCATTTGCCCTGTACGATGGGCGCTAAGGGATGAAAGTGGGGGGTGTTGACTTATCAGGCGCCCGCAGCTCACAGCCAAAGTGAGAGAGAGCCTCCGAGCGAGCGAGAGAGAGGGCGCACATGCATCGGTACCGCAGATTGTTGTTGGATTGAGGCTGATAACTACAGCTCAGTGAGGTAAAGGACTCTGAGTGTTTAGATGTGTCAAACTCAAGGCCCGGGGGCCAAATCCGGCCCGTGGTGGATTTAATTTCGGCCCGCAGGATAATTTCTAATTACTATTAGGTCTGGCCCGCCGGTATATTGCACACACACCTTCACTCCATCCTGAGGGTCTCCTCAGCTCAGAGCCTGAGCCCAAACATTGATGACCTTGCACCCAAGATGAGATGCCAAGTATCTGAACTAGCATCACAGAGCAGCAACCTGAGTTTAATGGATGCTTCCTTCTGCACTTTCTCTCTCACGACAACAGGGCATGTTTGGTTTTCTCTGTGAGGGGAATAGTTTCTTGAAGCTGTTGTTGGCCTGTGGGAAAATGTAATCATAAGAAATGACTCTGGAAAAGCTGCAGATAGAGCCATAAGAAATGAATGCAACTGATTATTTAATGTTTAATGTTGTTTTTATAGGCAATCATTTAAGCTTTGTTAGTTCCAGGTTTAATATGTGCAATAAGTTCATTTCAATAAGTTCTGCTATAAACATTGAACCAGTCCGGCCCTCCACTATTACCTATTTTTTTATTTTGGCCCACTGTGTATTTGAGTTTGACCCCCCTGGTTTAGATAGTTGACTTCAGTCTAAGTTATCTCAGTGGCTCTCAAACGTTTTGGTCACAATTTATGTAAATACATATTTCCAAGGCACCAAAAAGGGAGGTGTAGCTCAACAGGAACACATATTTCCAAGGCACCAAAAAGGGAGGTGTAGCTCAACAGGAACACATATTTCCAAGGCACCAAAAAGGGAGGTGTAGCTCAACAGGAACACATATTTCCAAGGCACCAAAAAGGGAGGTGTAGCTCAACAGGAACACATATTTCAAGGCACTCCTTTATAATGATTAGGATAAATAAAAACAGGTTTGAAATCATTCCAATGTATACTATAGGACAGTAAACCAGAAATATCATTTAACACTGGAGAGATAAAAAAATATGCATAAATAAATAAATGTTAACTAGGTAAAATAAGATATGAATGAACAACAAAAATTAAATACGTTACATGTATTTGTTATTGGCTGTGGGTTACTGGTTATGTTTCACATACTTATTTGATTATTAAAAAGTAAACCGATCTTTTCATATGGGTGTTTAGAGTTGTACCCCCTAGATCTAGTCTCTAGTAATTCTGCTCAAAGTGCACCAGATTGAAGCATTTTACTTTAAAATGTTTAAAAAATCTTCCCGCGGGGGCATGCCCCGGACCCCCCTAGGGGATGTGACAGCCCACCCCCCAAATCAAACATGTACATACAATAATTAATACATTTGAAAACCTTCTTTATATAACCAACATGTCATAAGTTGCAGTTTTTGTAATGTATTGGTCTTTTGTAGAGATTTTTCATTTATTCTATTGCGTATTGCTTGTGAGGGGGTGGGGGGGGGGGCACCAAAATAGTCTCAAAAGTTGGGCCCATTTTGTCCTCATGTGCCAATGAGCAGCTCTCATAGGAAAGAACGAGACCCCGCCTCCCACGCTGTTTCCAGTTCTCCGCGTGCAATCCATGGTCTCAACCCCTCATATCGCCACCAGTGTCTGCTCATCATTGTAACCCGACACACAAAACACGTCAAACCTGAAACATCTTTCCACTCCCTCCTCAGTTGCCTTCTCTCTCTGTAGGTTACAGGTGATGCACCAGCTTTGGCAGCGGGACAGTTTCCAACAACGGTCTGAATTAACTCAGGTAGGTGATCAGAAAGAGCAAATTCAATATATATATAGGTTTTAACGCTTAAAGTTAGGTAAAGGGAATTTTAAGTGTTTTTTTAAATGTATTTCTTAGCAGATGTTCTTTAGAGGCTCTGTGCGATAACACGGGATCCTATATGACTACATTTGATTTGTTAAGTAAACAAGATCATGTAATTTTTATCCTCAGGGCGTTATTTCTATTATATATATTTACTATTTTATTTACTTTATATAACACATTTTTATTAATTTTTTTGAATGTTTTTTTAAAGTTGTTTTTATTAAATGGTAATATCATTTTATTTTGCCTTTTTATTAATAGTTCTTGTTGTTTCGAAGGATTATTTCCATTATTTCTTTCTTTACTCCAATATTGTAAGAAATCCCCAATGTATTTACAAAGTCTTAAATAAATAATATATCAAGAAATATAGAATTATTTATATAAGCCTAAGTACATACAGTGATTTGTAAATAATGCCAACATAATATTTGTTGAGGCAGATTTATTGAAATGAAAATCCTATATATCGCTCAGCCTCAAAGGCGTCGCTTAGTCAAACCTGTCCTTCTAGTTTCCCTGAATCCATGCAAATACTGTGAGTTGTTATCTTAACATGCAGCTGCTGTGAGGAAGCATTCAAATCCTCTACTTTAAATAGTCCTCTCCTGCTGATGTTCAGGTGTATATCAGTATGTAGTGTCTCTACTTTAAAGAGTCCTCTCCTGCTGATGTTCAGGTGTATATCAGTATGTAGTGTCCTCTACTTTAAAGAGTCCTCTCCTGCTGATGTTCAGGTGTATATCAGTATGTAGTGTCTCTACTTTAAAGAGTCCTCTCCTGCGATGTTCAGGTGTATATCAGTATGTAGTGTCTCTACTTTAAAGAGTCCTCTCCTGCTGATGTTCAGGTGTATATCAGTATGTAGTGTCTCTACTTTAAAGAGTCCTCTCCTGCTGATGTTCAGGTGTATATCAGTATGTAGTGTCTCTACTTTAAAGAGTCTCTCCTGCTGATGTTCAGGTGTATATCCGTATGTAGTGTCTCTACTTTAAAGAGTCCTCTCCTGCTGATGTTCAGGTGTATATCAGTATGTAGTGTCTCTACTTTAAAGAGTCCTCTCCTGCTGATGTTCAGGTGTATATCAGTATGTAGTGTCTCTACTTTAAAGAGTCCTCTCCTGCTGATGTTCAGGTGTATATCAGTATGTAGTGTCTCTACTTTAAAGAGTCCTCTCCTGCTGATGTCCAGGTGTATATCAGTATGTAGTGTCTCTACTTTAAAGAGTCCTCTCCTGCTGATGTTCAGGTGTATATCAGTATGTAGTGTCTCTACTTTAAAGAGTCCTCTCCTGCTGATGTTCAGGTGTATATCAGTATGTAGTGTCTCTACTTTAAAGAGTCCTCTCCTGCTGATGTTCAGGTGTATATCAGTATGTAGTGTCTCTACTTTAAAGAGTCCTCTCCTGCTGATGTTCAGGTGTATATCAGTATGTAGTGTCCTCTACTTTAAAGAGTCTCTCCTGCTGATGTCCAGGTGTAGATCAGTATGTAGTGTCTCTACTTTAAAGAGTCCTCTCCTGCTGATGTTCAGGTGTATATCAGTATGTCGTGTCTCTACTTTAAAGAGTCCTCTCCTGCTGATGTTCAGGTGTATCTCAGTATGTAGTGTCTCTACTTTAAAAGAGTCCTCTCCTGCTGATGTTCAGGTGTATCTCAGTATGTAGTGTCTCTACTTTAAAGAGTCCTCTCCTGCTGATGTTCAGGTGTATATCAGTCTGTAGTGTCTCTACTTTAAAGAGTCCTCTCCTGCTGATGTTCAGGTTCATATCAGTATGTAGTGTCTCTACTTTAAAGAGTCCTCTCCTGCTGATGTTCAGGTGTATATCAGTATGTAGTGTCTCTGCTTTAAAGAGTCCTCTCCTGCTGATGTTCAGGTGTATATCAGTATGTAGTGTCTCTACTTTAAAGAGTCCTCTCCTGCTGATGTTCAGGTGTATATCAGTATGTAGTGTCTCTACTTTAAAGAGTCCTCTCCTGCTGATGTTCAGGTGTATATCAGTATGTAGTGTCTCTACTTTAAGAGATCCTCTCCTGCTGATGTTCAGGTTCATATCAGTATGTAGTGTCTCTACTTTAAAGAGTCCTCTCCTGCTGATGTTCAGGTGTATATCAGTATGTAGTGTCTCTACTTTAAAGAGTCCTCTCCTGCTGATGTTCAGGTGTTATATCAGTATGTAGTGTCTCTACTTTAAAGAGTCCTCTCCAGCTGATGTTCAGGTGTATATCAGTATGTAGTGTCTCTACTTTAAAGAGTCCTCTCCTGCTGAATGTTCAGGTGTATATCAGTATGTAGTGTCTCTACTTTAAAAGAGTCCTCTCCTGCTGATGTTCAGGTGTATATCAGTATGTAGTGTCTCTACTTTAATATAAAGGTTTGCATACATGCCACCTTTCCAAATCCAAAAGAGGTACGTGTGCGCGTGGCAAATGTGCACGCCCAAACTAGGTAATCAGAAGAAATGGAACCCCAGTAATTACATGTATAAACCATATATTTAACATATATTTCATCATTTTATGCATTTTTCAGAAAAAAGTGGTAGTTTGGTAAACAGTGACATCAACGACATGTTGGTCTGTAAAATGTCCAAAAGTAAAAGAATGGGAGATAAATATCCCAAAATCTCAAAATTGTATTATATTTTTTGTGTGTTTGTGGTCCCCGGAAAAGACAAACACTGGATGTCTTTCAATCGCCAACATGTGTTTTCGAGGCACTGATATTAACGGGGAAACCCTGCAGGACTGGGAACCTTTTTCCTCTCAAGGGCCATTTCAATTTTTTTCAACATCCTCCGAGGGCCGTACAAATTATTGACCTCTGCTTAAAAAACTATAATCACAGCCCATTCATTTGGCTTTCTTTCATGCTGTGCAAAGAAACAGCAACCTCTTAATCCAGATATTTTACGATGGCTCGCGCATGCATGCACGTGCACGGTGTGGCATGACCACCACAACTCTCACTCCATAATCGTCCAGGAGCGACGTTTGGTCAGTGTCCGTGGCGTGCAGTTGTGACGCTCCTAGGCTCCTCAGCTTCATAAAGGGAGCAAATAGCTTTCAACTGATTGCAATGTATTCCCATCTGCGGCGGGATTTGACGCTCATGGAAGCACGGCATTCGTTTGTGTCGGCTGCCCTTAAAGGCAATGTGAGCGTCCATTCTCATTGGATAACGAGAATTGTACACCCGGAAGTAAGTATTCCCCTTACTGTCGATTGATTTTACAGTGATATCTGCACTACTCATCGACTAAAAAACACCAGATTATCCTTGTTAATTACACAACATTGATTGGTTTAAATTGTGTGCAATGCTTTTGTATTTTTCCCCTTCGATTCGGAGAAACAAATATTTTTTCGGAGTAAAGGATGGCAGAAGACACGTACACTACCCAGAATCCCCAGCTATCGTTTGGACTACACCATGTGCTCTGTTTGACAAACCCCGTTTTTTTTCACCATTCATTCCAATGGCTGGCGTCTATGTCACGTGATCTTCAAATTTCTCCCTGCAGAAAAAAAAAACATGGCCGAACTTCGTTTTATTCTCGGTGGAAAATGCCTATTTTAAAGTTAGTTTGGCCATTAAAATGCGTTTTGATGTCATTTGATGCGAGAAATATGAGTTGTTATTTCAGATTATGTGTGCAGTGGATGTACATGATCTTTAGTTTGCTAGTTATTACGAAGATTACTTCAGGAAATTGCGTCCATAGAACGTTTTCATTGTTACCAAGGTGGTTGCTAGGGACGCTGCTATCGATATTATTTCTGTTATGTTGTGTAACTGTTTAATGGTGTTATCTTTATTGCTACCCCCTTCCCCGTCAATGTATAGTGTTGGTCCACAGCGCAAACGTATTAGTTTAACAAAATCCGCATCTAAAGATACGTTATTTTCCCCTGTGCAATTCCAGTCTCACATCTCACAGCACATCGTCATTAACAAATACCGGAAACAGACCGAAAACATTTAAATAAAATAATACTTTATTCCGAGTGTGCTTGCTTTTCTCTTTGAAAGTCATCACATAAAGGCATTGTAATACACGGTTCGGCTGCATTAAATATTACACATCTGCCGTAGTTCTCTATTTATAGAGCCCTGATGAGAAGACTTCTAGACAAACAGGAGAACTGCCGCCAAAACTGAATATGTGACGTGGATCATAAATATATCAACAATTAAACAACATCTTGCATTTCTTTTCACAAAATACGTTTCCTTGCAGTATCAATACTAATTCGGCTGACTTTTATATTTGATCCAATTGGTAGATAGGTGTATATTTCCACCATAACGGTGCACAGCTGATATAAAGGGACACCTAGTGGTTAAAGCATGTTATTGAATTTCATTATTTTTATTATTAGATATTAATAGGATCCCTATAAAGTATATTCATTACTCGTTATTCTCTACTAATAGTTAATTAAAGACTGTATATAATGACTATTTTGCACATCCCTTTCAAGATTTCAAGATTTTCTAAGGTTTATTGACATATCATATAGGCCTACACAACTATGGTGTAGTTATGCATTGAATGAAAAACTTGGGTCGCAGGTTCCTCAATAGTGCATTACAAGACATCTATCAACGCGGTGGACCCGTTCAAATCCAGTTTTGGACAGTCTGCCGTGGTTCCATCCCATTTCAAGTGCTGTTCGAGGCTCGGCGTAACCCTCGAAGCACACTCTCCAATCACAGAGCTTGAGGACTATCACGGGGTTTGTCAAGCGAAGCGGAGAGAATACTTACTTCCCGGTGTAATATTCTGTAAAGCAAATGAGCTGCTCCGACCCTCGGTCCTGACGGACTCCAACTTGTGTTTATTAATCAAACCAATAAATAAACACAAGGATAATTATGTGTTATTGTTGAGTAAATGGAGAATTGCACAGGGGAAAATAACGTATCTATGCCACAATTTTAGATGCGGATTTTGTTAAACTAATACGTTTGCGCTGTGGACCAACACTATACATTGACGGGGAAGGGGGTAGCTGTGATGGAAACTTCGGAGCAGCAATGCAGAAAGGATGGAAACTGGAATCTTTGTAGTCAAACACTGGGATTTATTGAGAATTATAATGGCCGGAGAGCTTCACACAGTTTATCACACTTTACATGTGAGCCACCACGCGGAACTCTGAGGACAAAGGAGAAACATGGATCTGTATATGCTGAGAGGAGGGACTTAGAAAGCCCGCCTAATGATTGCCAGACACAGGAACAAAGATCCCTCAGTATGACAACCCTTACCCTGAACCAAACTTCTCCCCCACAGGAAGGCAGAGGACCTTTTGACCTGTGTCCCGGTCAAGTTGCGAGCAAGAGCATATTGCGACTTAACGAAAAGCATATGTTTGTAATAAGACAGGTTCTCAGGAAAGCTGGGAAACTCAATACACAAAGTGATCAGATTAAAATATTCCCTCACAGTAGCAATAAAGATAACACCATTAAACAGTTACACAACATAACAGAAATAATATCGATAGCAGCGTCCCTAGCAACAAGTAACAAGTAGTTAGGCCAAAATAGAGTCAAAGAGTATATGAGAGTGAGAGTGTGTTAATTAATATATTTGGCAGTTTGGAGTAAGTCTGTGGATTTGTTTGTGTGTGTGTGTGTTTCATGTATAGGCCTCTCACGATCATTAATTGAGTTGGATACATTTTCCCGGAAATTATTGCGATAAACGATAATATTGTCGGCACCGTTGTATGACCATTTTAGACCACTGACATAATGATAATATATAATAATAATTCAAGTACATCCTTTCAAACTGCTAGTCACATCCTCATGTAAATGGCAATTTATCGAGGTCATTTTTATTTATCGTACGATAAGTCAATGAATTGCTTATCGCGACAAGCACACAATAAAACAGTGGAAACAAACATGTGTTTGACTTTCATTAGTGAATGAAACTGTGTGCCCTTTATAGTCTGTGTCCAATATTGTGTATTTGTATATATTGTATATATATCCTATATATATGCTAAGGTCCCGCTGCTGACACGATAGCAGTCATTTCGTGCGCATATGTGTAATTAAACCCATGATACCAAAGTCTCACTCCAGCCAGGTACCCAAGTTGGCAACCCTGGGAAAACACAATGGACGAAAGAAATACATTAAAGTAAAACCACTTTCCAGCAGTCAGCAGCACATTGTAAAAGCTGTTGATACAACTGTTCACATTGTGAGCTGTGAAAATACAACACTGTGCAGACGTGCAACATTCTGCTGCAGTCGAATCCACTATTTGATATAAAACTAACATTCCTGACGATAGATCTCAAAAGTACGACGGAGTATTAGGGCCGCACTTAGAAAAAAAAACAGAGATTTCGAGAATAATGTCGTAATAATACGAGAATAAAGTCGTAGTTTCATAAGTGACTTGAGAAGCGGACTTGGAGGAGAGTGTCTCCGTTCTGCAGGAGGAAATGGTTCTGGCCGACGACATTACATTACATTACATTACATAGCATTTAGCTGACGCTTTGATCCAAAGCGACTTACAATAAGTGCGTTCGACCAACAAGATACAAACTTGAAGAAAACAGAATCATAAAAGTACATCAGGTTTCATAGAGCCAAACATTTCAAGTGCTACTCAACTGGCTTTAGGTAAGCCAGTCCTTTATTAGTATATAAGTGCTTTGATTAATTCTATCGCTCGAAGTGGAGTCGAAAGAGATGAGTTTTCAGTCTGGAAGGTGTGTAAGCTTTCTGCTGTCCTGATGTCAATGGGGAGCTCATTCCGATTCCACTACAAGGCTATCGTTCGACTCCTCCTGGATCCAAAGCCTTGATTACAAGTCTCATCGTTTCTTGTGAAACAACAAATCCCCTTTGAACAGCTCGTAGATGTAACCAACGATAGCCTTGTAGTCGGCCAGAACCCGCCATTTCCTCCTGCAGAAAGGAGACCCTCTCCTCCAAGTCCGTTTGGTTCTTTCTAAAGAACCTAAACTAAAGTGCTGCTTCACAAGATGCTCCACATTCCTCATTTATTGCAGGACGCTGCTGTTGTCTCCTTCTCAAGTCACTTATGAAACTACGACTTTAATCTCGTAATTATGACTTTATTCTCGTAACATTACGACTTTATTCTCGAAATCTCTCTGTTTTTTTTCTTGTAAGTGTGGCCCTAATACTCCATCGTAGTTAAGTAAATGTATTGGAGTAGAAGTATAAAGTAGCATACAATGGAAATACTCAAGTAAAGTACAAGTACCTCACATTTGTGAGGAGTCCAGTTCTGTCTCTCTCTCTCTGGTCCAGCCTGTCTGCATCACCTGGACACCTTAAACAAACAGATATATATGTAAAGTACCATGTGTACAAACAATGTAACTGATTCTCTTCTGTTGAACATGTTGGATTGTGTATTGTCCGAGTCAGGGTCCTTTTTATTTTACTGTAACTTTGGAAGTTGCGTTACCAATGCTTACTGTTTATTTGATACCCATTTGGTAATCAGGGTTCATACACTTTTTCACCAATGATTTTCAATGACTTTTCCATGACTTCTCAATGACCTTTACCTAATTTTCCATGACCAAAAAAAATTACCACTGAAAATGTTTTATTTTAACATGGAACAGGAAATAAGGTCTGCATATGAAACATGTAGTGCCTATCTAAAACAAATCAAATAGGCTCACTAGCTTTTCACGCTGAAGCAACTGCAGTCAGGGAGGCAAACTCATCAGGTATGAAAAAGGTGACAAGGATCCGAGCCCCCGACCCCACGGAATATCGGCTTTAAAATGAGGAATAACAGGATGTTAGCAGTCAGAACAACTAAAGCAGCAGGTAATAATAACAGAAACGCCAAAGAGTCACATCTAATAGAAATATATAAAAGCATTTATTTTAATTGTGTAGCAGTCAGTTTATAATTTTGGCAGCACTGTTGAGCATTTAGAAAATGTATTTTCATGCCTCTGTGCAAGGCTTAGTCTTTCTATCTGTATAGCCACTGGTGTAACTAAGTTCATAAACTCAACAAGTACTATACGGGGGTACAGTTTGAGATACTTGTACTTTATTAAGTATTTCAATGTTTTGCTACTTTGTTCACTACAGTTCAGCAGTACATGTTGTACTTCTACTACTCTACAGTTCAGAGGTACATGTTGTACTTCTACTACTCTACAGTTCAGAGGTACATGGTGTACTTCTACTACTCTACAGTTCAGAGGTACATGTTGTACTTCTACTACTCTACAGTTCAGAGGTACATGGTGTACTTCTACTACTCTACAGTTCAGAGGTACATGGTGTACTTCTACTCTACAGTTCAGCAGTACATGTTGTACTTCTACTACTCTACAGTTCAGAGGTACATGGTGTACTTCTACTACTCTACAGTTCAGAGGTACATGGTGTACTTCTACTACTCTACAGTTCAGAGGTACATGTTGTACTTCTACTACTCTACAGTTCAGAGGTACATGTTGTACTTCTACTACTCTACAGTTCAGAGGTACATGTTGTACTTCTACTACTCTACAGTTCAGAGGTACATGGTGTACTTCTACTACTCTACAGTTCAGAGGTACATGGTGTACTTCTACTACTCTACAGTTCAGAGGTACATGGTGTACTTCTACTCCTCTACAGTTCAGAGGTACATGTTGTACTTCTACTACTCTACAGTTCAGCAGTACATGGTGTACTTCTACTCCTCTACAGTTCAGAGGTACATGTTGTACTTCTACTACTCTACAGTTCAGAGGTACATGGTGTACTTCTACTACTCTACAGTTCAGAGGTACATGGTGTACTTCTACTACTCTACAGTTCAGAGGTACATGGTGTACTTCTACTACTCTACAGTTCAGAGGTACATGGTGTACTTCTACTCCTCTACAGTTCAGAGGTACATGTTGTACTTCTACTACTCTACAGTTCAAAGGTACATGGTGTACTTCTACTACTCTACAGTTCAGCGGTACATGTGTACTTCTACTACTACAGTTCAGAGGTACATGGTGTACTTCGACTACTACAGTTCAGAGGTACATGTTGTACTTCTACTACTCTACAGTTCAGAGGTACATGGTGTACTTCTACTACTCTACAGTTCAGAGGTACATGTTGTACTTCTACTACTACAGTTCAGCGGTACATGGTGTACTTCTACTACTCTCAGTTCAGAGGTACATGGTGTACTTCGACTCCACTACAGTTCAGAGGTACATGTTGTACTTCTACTACTCTACAGTTCAGAGGTACATGGTGTACTTCCTACTACAGTTCAGAGGTACATGTTGTACTTCTACTACTCTACAGTTCAGAGGTACATGTGTACTTCTACTACTCTACAGTTCAGAGGTACATGTTGTACTTCTACTACTCTACAGTTCAGAGGTACATGTTGTACTTCTACTACTACAGTTCAGAGGTACATGGTGTACTTCGACTACTACAGTTCAGAGGTACATGGTGTACTTCGACTCCACTACAGTTCAGAGGTACATGGTGTACTTCGACTCCACTACAGTTCAGCGGTACATGGTGTACTTCTACTACTCTACAGTTCAGAGGTACATGGTGTACTTCGACTCCACTTACAGTTCAGAGGTACATGGTGTACTTCTACCACTCTACAGTTCAGAGGTACATGGTGTACTTCTACCTCCTCTACAGTTCAGAGGTACCTGGTGTACTTCGACTCCACTACAGTTCAGAGGTACATGGTGTACTTCTACCACTCTACAGTTCAGAGGTACATGGTGTACTTCTACCACTCTACAGTTCAGAGGTACATGGTGTACTTCTACTCCACTACAGTTCAGAGGTACATGGTGTACTTCTACTACTCTACAGTTCAGAGGTACATGGTGTACTTCGACTCCACTACAGTTCAGCGGTACATGGTGTACTTCTACTACTCTACAGTTCAGAGGTACATGGTGTACTTCGACTCCACTACAGTTCAGAGGTACATGGTGTACTTCTACCACTCTACAGTTCAGAGGTACATGGGTGTACTTCGACTCCACTACAGTTCAGAGGTACATGGTGTACTTCGACTCCACTACAGTTCAGAGGTACATGGTGTACTTTCTACCACTCTACAGTTCAGAGGTACATGGTGTACTTCTACCACTCTACAGTTCAGAGGTACATGGTGTACTTCTACCACTCTACAGTTCAGAGGTACATGGTGTACTTCGACTCCACTACAGTTCAGCGGTACATGGCAGTGTTTCCCACAGAATTTGATTCTATTTGTGGGGGCACAAAATGGAATACCACAAACTGAACTAATAAAGAAAATGCATAATAATTTGTTGTGCTTTTCAAAGTGATGCTTTTTCTGTTCATCGTCGAGAAATCGCATTCACATTTGACACTAGAAACGGGGATAACTAGTCCTATGCCCGCAAGGAGGCTCAGGCAGGGATAGAGCTCAGCCATTCATCAAATTGACCATGCTGTGTGTGGTATAGCCATGGCTTAGGCCCCGGCCACACGAAGACGATAGCGGTAAAACGCATATGCAAACGCAAAAAAGGCTTCCGTCCACACGCAATAGACACCGGAAAGTTTCTGTCCACACGAGACAGCTCCGTTTAGCTCCAACCGCTGGAGAAGCTGCAGTACATATGCAGAGCCTGTAGGTGGCGCTGTAACTTCCTCCACAAAGCAGCGAAGAAGCATGGTTGTCATGGTTGCCCTTCTGTTTATTCTCCGCGGGGGGGGCCGAGGGAACCGGGCAGAGGTTTTTCGCCAGTCAACGTGTATTAAAGTTTAAATCTTCCGGACAAAATTATATAAGTGCCGGTCAAAGGTCTTCTTTGTTATTTATTGAGCTTTAAAACAAATGAATAACGAATCTATATAATATAATAATAAAATAGATGGAGCCTCTCTTTTTCCTCCCTCTCTTCGGACAGCGTCAGTGTCTGTTTCATGCAGCAGCTGATCCAGTAATGAGTGACCCGGCCCACAGTAAAAATAAACATATTTATAACTAGTTTAGGTAGTTTGAGAGGTGTCTCCGTCCTGTCAGATTAGACTTCACTCGCGTTTAGGTCCATATCGAGAGAAAGATAAATAATCTGAATTCAGTGTGCAGTTTACTTTGACGCGGGGGTGAGCAGCAGAGGTGGGGGAGGCGGGCTATTGCCTCATCATTATCAGAAAATGATCGTATAGGGCGTACACACGGAGCCGTTGGACCCCCCAGAGCGTTGCGTATGCCGTTCTATCCAGCTTGGGACCCGTTATCGTTACCGTAGTCGTTTTAGTGCCGTATTCGGTCGTCCTAGTGTGGCCGAATGGTCTATATGACACAAAACGTAACGGAAACGACCGTTATCATCCTGTGTGGCCGGGCCTTAAATGGAGGCATATTCAACCACTCTGGATCAAATCCAGTGGCGTCTATGCTTGCTGCTTTGCTTCACAATTACAGAAATGAGGCACAGAAGAATAGAAATGATGCCTCAGAAATCTGGTTTTCTGACCACCTGACCTCGTGAATTGTTGAAAGAGAGGGGTTTTAGGTTGCCATAAGGCTGTTGACGGTCTTATGTATCCATTGGTTGGTTTTGTGGCACATTTGTAACGCTGTGCCAACTTGGGCAAGCACGCAGGCAAACCTGAGGAGCGCACAGGGTGGAGAGGTGGAGTAACAGGCCTAACTGGTTTCTTCTAATGTGCCTGCATCTGGCGCTGAGTTGCCAGATTCCTTTGGTGAACCACTAGCAAGAGTAAACTAAGTGACAGGCTGCTGTGCCGCATCTCACTCAAAAACCCACACCCCCATGGGGCCCGCCCATGACGCCGGGTCTGGGTACATGGTGTACTTCGACTCCACTAGTTCAGAGATACATGGTGTACTTCGACTCCACTACAGTTCAGAGGTACATGGTGTACTTTTACTCCACTACAGGTATTTAATACCTTTAGTTACTTCACAGATCTATGCAATATGTTAAATTATGCAATATGTTAAATATATGGTCAGGCCCGGTTCCAGAACAAAATGACTAAGGGTGCAACTGAGATTAGAGAGGGTGCAGTGGTAAAGTGCTATTTTTATAAGTGGGGAGTGGACCTAACAAGAAGATTTTTTTTTAATATTGAAGTTAAAAGCATCAATCTGGTGCACTTTGAGAGCAAAATGAAGAGATCTATGGATACATCTCAACACCCATATGAAACAGAACTGTAAGCAGATTTACTATTTCTTTATGGATATTTTACAAATCACTCCCCTTTCAAGACCGAAATGTCTACATGCAGAAGATGGCATATTTTTTTGAGGAATATTCCAGCCAATCTCTGTTGTGAAACCATGAGCTGCAAAATGAGCGCCTCACCCCACTGTACAGGCGAGTTGGGTACTTTTTTTTAATATACCTGGGCAGGCTCTGTTTAGCTGTGGTCCTCTGGCACTTGCAGGCCGCCGAGGGGTGGCGGTGTTTGGGGCAACGAAGACGGCTGCGGCTGCTCCGCCTCCGTGGGCGAGGCGGGCAAAGCCGGCGAGTCGGGCGGGAGGACGTTAGTGTCCACGACAGTGGCCGCGGGTAACGTAATGTCCCTGATCTGAACTGTTATTACCTGCAGTAGATGCAGTGTTACTGCTGGCGATAAGGGCTTGTTGTTTTAACCATTTTCTGATGTCCATTACTGACTGCTGTGTAAGCACTTTGCAAATGACGAACGCGCAGCGGCACAGGTCACGCGCACCTGACATAATAATGTTACTTACCGTTTAAATTGACCAAATAAATGCAGCAGACAATGTTATTCAACCACAATTAAAATGTATTTTATTTCAACTATATTATTATTATTATTACTACTATTGTTATTATTGTTATTATATATGTAATATTTTTCACTTTTAATTTAAAAAAAAAGAAATTCACTTTTAATTTTTTTTTCACTTAATTTTTCAAATGAGGGTGCATAACAACTCAACTGAGGGTGCAATGCACCCTTATGCCACCCCCGTAGAAACCGGGCCTGTATATGGTTTATACATGTAATTACTGGGGTTCACATTTCTTCTGATTACCTCGTTTGGGCGTGCACATTTGCCGCGAGCAAACCTACCTCTTTTGGATTCGGAAAGGTTGGCGTCACGTCACGTCACGTCAAACCTGAAACATTTTTGTTTGCACTTTCTCCTCAGTTGTCTTCTCTCTCTTTAGGTTACAGGTGCGGGACAGTTTCCAACCAGTAGACGTCTGAATTAACTCAGGTAGGTGATCAGAAAGAGAGTCAATTCAATATATAATAGGTTTTAACACTTAAAGTTATGTAAAAGCGAATTTTAAGTCGTTTTTTAATATATCTCTCAGCAGTTATACGTTATTTAGAGGCTCTGCGCGATAACACTGGGTCCTAACTATATTTGATTTGTCAAGTAAACAAGATCAATGTCATTTTTATTAATATTTCTTGTTGGTTAGTACTAATTTTTATGTTTCTTTATTTATTTCTTTACTCAACTATATTGTAAGAAATCCCCAATGTATCTACAAAGTGTTAAATAAATAACATCAAGGCGTCGCTTAGTCAAACATGTCCTTCTAGTTTCCCTGATCCATACAACTACATGCAGCTGCTGTGAGGAAGTATTCAAATCCTTTCCTGAGCGTGAGCGTCACGCAATTAACCCATATCTCACGCACTCACGCCACACTTGCCTTTCCTCACGCTAAGTTTTTCGTCCAAAATAAATGTATATAAATATACAAATAAAGTGAAGGAACAGCAAACCGAGCGGTCTACGAAATGAGACGGTCTTCTGGCTTAGTTCAGTAAAGTTGGAACGATATTGGGAGATTCGGATTTCACGGATCAATAACTCATGAAAACGTTATTCAGACACGAATGACGTCTCCTAAGTACCGTGGTAGGTTGACAACGAACTACAATCACATTTTGATTTAAAAAAAAAAGCCAATACGCGCCGTCCTCCGAGCTGGACACATTACATCGGTCTCTATCCGCAGCCGGAGAAGAAACGAGTGCTCAGGGACCGTCTGCAAAGTGCAACTCCGAAAAAAGAGAATACAATCATATTCAATCACTATTATACAGCTTATTGCTATCAATAGTCTCCTGGTGGTCATACAGCAAGGAGTTTGGAAGAATATGCTTTTGAATAATTGTGGGGAATATTTATAAATCTTCAATAAATATGGCATCATCTTAAATAACTTTATTATTATACAGTATTTCTACCAAACTCACTATTTGCATTGTTGTTGTTAGCATCTGGTTAGCTTAACGGATATTAGAAGCTGTTTCTCAAACAAGGAGAGGGAGAGCTCTGTCCTGTCAGACTGAGAGATAACTACAGCTCAGTGAGGTAAGGGACTCTCTGTTTAGATAGTTAACAGTTATCTCAGTGGGTCTCAAACGGTTTGGTCACCATTTATGAGAATAAATGAAAAACAGTCATGAAATACGATATGACAGTAAAACAAGAATACAGTTTAAAAGGGGAGTGATTTGTAAAATATCCAGAAAGAAAAAAAAATCTGTGTACAGTTCTGTTTCATATGGGTGTTGAGAGATGTATCCATAAATTC
This sequence comes from Pogonophryne albipinna, assembly GCA_028583405.1. Lineage (NCBI taxonomy): Eukaryota > Metazoa > Chordata > Actinopteri > Perciformes > Artedidraconidae > Pogonophryne > Pogonophryne albipinna. The sequence goes on from CM053242.1 coordinate 706,339, forward strand.
ATTTTGCTCTCAAAGTGCACCAGGCTGATGCATTTAACTTCAATATTTAGCATGCCCCCGGACCCCAGAGGACCCCCCTATATGCCATGTTATATGCTGTGAGCTGATTATGGAGCCTTCATTGTAAGAGTCGCAGGTACACTGTGTGCGTGTTCCACTGTAGCGCCCGGGACAGGAAACCCTAGTTTGTACATGTTCAATACATTTGTAACACTGTACACATGAACGTTTGTTTTTTCGGTTCACCAAAAAAAAAATCTCACTCCAAGCTGAACTCAAATGTTGGCAGCCCTGGGAGGTTAGAGTCCTGCAGTGAGACGGGTCAGAAAAACGAGAAATAGCCAAAAGGAAAAGCAGCCATTTCTTTCCATTTCTTTCCATTTCTGCAGAAGAAATGGCCTTTTTGTGATTTATTATTATTTATATTATATTTTTGGATTAGAAATGCCTTCAAATTTGATAAGAATGGTTACAAAATTAATTATCGATTATTTCCACCTCTGTGATCTTGTGCTTCTTTAGGCTTCATTACAATAAGCTTGTTTGTATCCACACCATTTGTTAAGCACAACGTTTCTCCTCGAGTCTCCGATCATTTGCGTTTCACCCGACAGAGGTGAAGAGAAAGGATCACCGGACGCAGTAACACGTCTCTCCTGAACATCGGATAATAAATCATACGTTATTGTTTTATTTTATGATTATACTTTAGTTTAAATTAAGCATAAAAATGCGGAAAACTTAGATAATAACACACAACGCACTGCTGTATGGAATTCGTTTTGTGTCATTAAGATAAGGCAACACTTTCACACTAAGAGTTTAACCCTAACCCTAATATAACCCTAAGCAAAATACATTTAATTTAAAAAATGAAACTATAAGTTGAAAACAAATCATTTGTGTAATCTTGTAAACTATAAGTATTTTTTCTTTGTTTTAACACATCTTTTTGTGAGTGACAGCGCACTACACCACAGATCGCTTGCACACTTAGATAATAATACACTTTGCATTACTAGGCTACATATTCTTTATTTACATACATAAATTCAGAGGTGAGGTAAATTAGGGAGTAACCGAGGGATTTTCATATCAAAGACACTCGGTGACGTACATACTCAATACTGTGGGCAATCCCCACAGGAGCCATTTGGGGTGAAGGGACACAACGACATGCTGACTGCAGTGGGGTTCGAACCTGTGACCCCCTGATCCCAACACCAAGGCTCTATCCACTCCACCACACGCCTTATTTGTTTTACATTTATCTTACAGCTTTAATTACGGTGAAGATTTCCCCGTGTATTTGCCCTCGTTAGTGACTTTAACTTAACTTAGTATTTTTATTTATTTAGTGTGTGTGTGTGTGTTTCAGGTAGATGATGAAGTGTGTGTGTGTGTGTCTGCTCCTGGCTTCTGTCCCGCTGTTGTCGTCTTCAGGTTAAGAACAACTAATACTTTTGCTTTACTGCACTCTGTGACTTTTGTTCATGTATTTGAAATGCCATGTTTTTCTAAATGCTCTTAAAGTCTTAGCTGTCTGTAAAGCCCTCTGAACTGCCCCGTGTTGAAAGCTGCTGAATAAACGTGCCTTGCCTTTAGGTAATGTCCCTTTGCTTAATATGTGTTCTCTTCAGGCCTGGTCCCCGGGGCGAGTCTCTGGGACGTGGTGTGGGGCTTCAGTGAGCTTCAGGCGGATGAAATCCTCCGATCCTCCTCCTTCTTCCAGGAGCTGCGGGCTGGAATCTGACTCAGCGCTGCTATACACACTTCCTCCAGCAGGAGGCGCTCTACCTGACCGGAGTCAGCAGCTCACTGGAGGTCAGAGGTCAACACCGGAGGGCTTCTGTTTATGTTTCTGTGACTTAGGCCCATTCCCAAACCGCCCCCTACACCCTACCCCTACACCCTACCCCTACACCCTACCCCTCCGTTTGCGCGTTCACGCGGAGGATCCGCCATATTGAGGGCTGTTCAAAGCAACGAGTGTGGAGGGGGAGTGGGCTATCAAGCCCTCAAACAGCGAGTCTGCAGCGGTGCTGACTTGAGACCGGTCTTCTACCTGACCGGAGTCACGCTGTGTGTGTCTCCGTCAGGAAACAAGCTGTTTACAAGTAGTTCCAGCAAACATCCACTGATAAACTGCGATGTTAACAACCTCATGATAACCTCATCTGTTTTTAACTTAGGATCATACCTGTGTTTAGTCTAGAAAAAGGTAAATGGGTGCATTTTATTATAAAGTTGTGTATATTCACAGACCGTTGCAAAAACTAAGAAGCTTATAAACATCAGGTTTAAAACTAAAAGAGCTTTGAAACACAATGAAAGATGTTTGGAGTTTTATTTGAGTTATTCATTTAAACTTTTTGTCTAAGAGATGCTGATTTGAAACCGTTGTTACATACAGTTAGGGCACTTTCCTGTTTCTGCCGGAGTAGAGGGGAGAGAGGAGTGAGAGGTGGTGGAGTAGAGGGGAGAGAGGGGAGAGAGGGGAGAGAGGGGAGGCCGTCCCAAAGCTTGCTGCTGTATTTACTCCCTCCATCTGACAAGAGGGAGCCTCGTTGAGCTGCGAGTGTGGCTACAGACGGAGTTCACTCCGTCACGGAGGGGTAGGGTCGAGGGAGTGGTTTGGGATTGGGCCTCTATGTCCTGTCTAGGTTTCTGTATTCTTTTTTAATGCTTTATCTTGTATCTTCCTGCAGGCTCTGATTGGTCGGTTACAGGAAGCAGATGTAAACCAGATCACTGCTGCAGAAAACACTCAAACACTACAGCAGCAGAAACCAGGTGAGACACACACTACACACACACACACATCATCACACACCACACACACATACACACACACACACACACAGACACACACTACTACACACACACAGGCGCCACAAGGGGGCACTTTTGAGCATCATTCATCCATCGAAAAGTGAAATAAATGTCATCAATTATAAATAACTTTAAAATAATATTTTTCCATACACACGTCACTATGTTTAGCTCAGATATGTGGGTCGGTGTTGCAGTATAACTTGAGTTCATGACAAACTGGCGACATTCTATTATTTTCGTCATAGGTATCCGGGGGCGTGTACATTTGAGGACCCCATTGTGACCTTCACCATGTCGATCGCCTCGTTTGTCGTTACGTTCATCTTTTGCTCTATATCTGCCCTTCCTAAGATCACCTTGATGCACATTCAGTACTCGTATGTGAGGTTGTGGGTGAGAGGTGGATATCGTGACGCTTACAGGGAGGTATCGAACATTACAAAGTAGGTGACTGTGTGGCTGCCTGTTCAAATATTGCAAACTGAATAAATCATTTTAAATTATATATTTGTTGTCCGACTCTGTCATTTGTACATCGTTTCTTAATGTGATGTATAGTAGCTTTGATAGCTGTCCATACCTTCAGACAGCCCTCAAAGTAAAACACAAGTTCGTTTATCACAGCCCCGAAAGCAATCATCGACGATGACTGGATCATCTGCAGTGTTGGGCAAGTTACTTCCAAAATGTCATAGGCTACAGTATATACTTATTACTGTCTTTTTTAAGTAAATAGGCTACGTTTAACTTACATTACAATATTACTAAATGTAATGACTTACACTACTTTTATATTAGCCTACTTTTGAGTTACTTTACAAAATAACCTTTAACCCCTCGGTATCATTCGATTGGACTACGCAAATTAGTCCATTCGAGACAAAAATGTCCACTGCAAAACTGTTGATAAAACATTATATTAAAAGATTTTTTTTTCACAACTTTTTTGGGTTCAATCTTAAAGCAACTTCCGCCCTAATAGAAATACCAAAAATGTAATCATTTTCAGGATTTTAACCCTTTAAATGCCATATTTGAATACATGAAACCGCCTGTTTTCGTTTTCATGATGAAAACAGAGAAAATGAGTTATTTTTCCAAAAAATACATATCTGGGGACTGGCTCTTTTGTTTTTTATAACAGTCATTGGATGTGTCAAAGATTAGCAACAACATGGATTTTTTTTGCATTATTAGTTTTTGCAACAAAACAGATTGACAAAAAGGTTACAAATTAGTAATTCGGGACAAAAATGTCCACTTCCAAAAAAACTGCTCTAAATGACAACCAGATTAATATCTTTTAAAAATTTTTGAGGTTAAATCTTTCCATCAACTTCAGTCTGATCAAAAATACAAAATGTTGAATTATGTTCAGGATTTTAACCCTTGAACTGCCAGTTTGAAACATGAATTTCGCGTTTCTATGAAAAACATGCACAAAAGGCAGTTATTTTCCATATAATGAATGTTGGGGGGCGTCGGCTTTTTTCTTTTATCGCAGTCTTGGTATATGTCAAAAGATTAGCAAACAACATCTGTATTTTGGTGGATAATTAGTTTTTGCACAGAATCAGATTAAACAAAAATAGTCACACATTAGCCACTCGCGGACAAAATGTCCATCCACTCCATTATATAACCACATATTTTGATCTCTCCGCCATACTGGATAAAACCATGCATTTTGTTAATGTCAGGGTTTATATTGGAGGAAATAGTTCATATTGTCGTTTTTACTCTATATCACCAGATGTGACATTTTACCCATGAATACTATGCTATGTCAGTTCTTTGGTTTCTTTGCACTGTGTATAACTGGGCCCTGCCAGCCATTGGAATACATGTATGCAACTAATATGATGTAGGTGTGTTGGTATGGATGTGGAAGAGTGGTATCAGCTGAGAAATGTGTGTGTGTGTGTGTGTGTGTGTGTGTGTGTGTGTGTGTGTGTGTGTGTGTGTGTGTGTGTGTGTGTGTGTGTGTGTGTGTGTGTGTGTGTGTGTGTGTGTGTGTGTGTGTGTGTGTCTGGTGTACAGTGTGTGTGCACAGAGACAACAATATACAGTAGATTTGGTTTACAGCAAGTCGCAGTTTTCGCCTCATATCTTTCTTTCTTTCTCTCTCTCTCTTTCTCTCACTCCCTCATTCCCAAACTCATACACACTCTTACATATTAAACCTCCTTATACCTTGTATGTGTGTGAGTGATTGTGTGTGAGAATGAGACAGGAGTAAGTGTGCTCTCATGGCGTTTTGTTTTTCATTTGTGCTGTTTCATGTGTCTTTGAGGTAAACAGATGTATGATCTTGACCCAGCTTGACCTCGATGTTTTGAATTGTTTGGAACTTCAAAGTCCTTTGATAATGTCTCTTTAGCAAACAGACATACACAGCCATACATATACTCCTTGAAGTAAATAAAAACACCTGGCTGCAAAGCCAAAGCTTCAAATATGTGTCTTGGCTGGATGGTCATTTCATTCCTGTGATACGCAACAAGCAGTAAGATGAAGAGGAGCTTCTCTGTGGGACAAGAGGTCTCATGCAGCCCGTAACTTCAGCTGCAGGACTCATCCTCTGAAACAGAAACACCCTGAGAAGGAGAATCTGGTGTGGATCTGAACTGTGCTTGAAAGGAGTCAGCACAAGGATAAAACACTTTTTTGCCAAATAGTTTGCCAAACAGTTCATTTATCAGATGGGGGCAGAGAAGAAGGAACAATTCTGCCCCGAATCCCACGTTGATACAGAGGAATCGATGAGGTCCTTTGCTGAGGAGGTTGAGGAGCTGCTGAGGAACTGCTGAGGAACAACAAGATGGTGATGAGGTTGAGATGTATGAAGGACTACAAAACCTTTTGGATGAAAAAAGCCTGATGTTCACTAAAGTGCTTAGTGATCCCCTCCTCAATCACACCACAAAGGGGATGATAGCACCAGAGATTGCCACAGGAGTAACAAGAATATTCGTTGCGCCGCCACGTGAAGCCATGCTTAGAGAAATGATCAGATGCTTGTGGTGGAGTCTGATCGTTCGTCTGACCCTTCCCCTGAAAGTGGAGAGGACACAGAGGATCCCATCCCGTAGCTGCGCTACATTCCTCTGCACTATCCTATCCAATGTTTGCTCAAACATCTGTGGCATCAACATCCCTCCACTTTGCCACCGAACGTCCCCCATGCAGGTGTGTCATGTCGACAATACTGCTGATGATCTCAGGGGTAAAGAATAAATCAAAGAAGGATTCCACGTCATGAATTCTTATTTATGCCACTCGTAATGGCATAACGCGTGGGCCCTGAAACCAAACCTCTGGCAGCAGGAATGTAGCGCGGCGTTTCCTCGTGAGAGGGAAACCAGATTTGAAAATGTTTTGATGTCCACCCACTGCCATGACGGACACGATCCTCCGGATAGGATAGTGCAGAGGAATGAGGCGTAGCTACATTCCTCTGCACTATCCTATCCAATGTTTGCTCAAACATCTGTGGCATCAACATCCCTCCAGTTTGCCACCGAACGTCCCCCATGCAGGTGTGTCATGTCGACAATACTGCTGATGATCTCAGGGGTAAAGAATAAATCAAAGAAGGATTCCACGTCATGAATTCTTATTTATGCCACTCGTAATGGCATAACGCGTGGGCCCTGAAACCAAACCTCTGGCAGCAGGAATGTAGCGCGACGTTTCCTCGTGAGAGGGAAACCAGATTTGAAAATGTTTTGATGTCCACCCACTGCCACGATGGACACGATCCTCCGGATAGGATAGTGCAGAGGAATGTAGCGCAGCTACGGGATGGGATCCTCTGTGTCCTCTCCACTTTCAGGGGAAGGGTCGGACGAAGAAGGATCAGACTCCACTACAAACTCCACATCAGATTCTCCTTCTCATGTTTGGCAAAAAAGTGTTTTAT
>CM053242.1:719095-756595 GCA_028583405.1 Pogonophryne albipinna
CAGCAGGAGAGGACTCTTTAAAGTAGAGTCACTACTTGCTGATATACACCTGAACATCAGCAGGAGAGGACTCTTTAAAGTAGAGACACAGAGTTCAACCTATATTAAAGTATCATTTCCTAACTTCTGTAATCTAAACGTTCCGGTGTTGCGTTCAGGTCCCAATAAGCACCAGTCGGCGGTGACGTGTCTCCAGTTCTGCAGAGGACTGGTTCTGTCCAGTTCTGACGACGGTACGGTGAAACTTTGGGACCTGAAGACGGGCTCCTGGGTCCGAGACGTGGTGACGCTGCAGAGCCGAGGAGCAGGTCAGAAAACATGCCGTATTAATACACTTTAAAGTATTTATGTGCAGGAGAATCTCCCGTAGTCATTTGGTAGTTTTACGGCATTTCACCACATTTTCCAACCACTTTTAAAATATTTTATTCATGTTATTTCCGCCTCACTTTGGGTCTAAACTCTTTTATTTCCCCACAGGAGGCGTGGTGTGGAGGATCCGAGCGTCCGACACTCGTCTGGTTTGTGCCGCCGGCAGCAGGAACGGCACCGAAGAAACCAAGCTGCTCGTCCTCGACTTCGATCTGGACGACCGCACGAAGGAAGAGGAGTGAGGAGGAATATTTTCTGTTAACCAAAAGTCCCACGGACAGGTATGAATGTGACCTGGAAGGGATTTCAACGCAGTGGATGTATCGTAAAGGAGGCGACAGATGAATGTTTTTAACGCTTTACGGGAAATGGATTTTTACTGAATGTAAACGACGGACAGATGGACGTTGACTTTATCGTTTTGCTGCTGAACCAACGACAAACTCAACGACGGAGAACATGAACCAAATCCTGGAGACGGAGCAACTTTCAGAGGCAAGGCAGACGGGGAACCGCTGAAGATCACTGTCGTTGTTGTCGGTTTCCAGCCAAATGCATCGCACATTCAAACCGAATTTCAAGGGAAATCTGCGAAAGAAAAAGCGTATTATTGCTCGTTTACAGCCATTTGAATAGTGCGGGAACAGAGGGTGCTGTAGTTGAAGTGAAACGGTCTAAACTGTGATGGAAACGGGCAACTTCTCCACTTCAGCCGAGCTTAAAATAACTTTATTGTCATATTTCAGGTTCTTTTTGAAGGCGTGATGTAAAACAGAAGCCGAGTGGAAACACAGCATTAGTTTCATCTCGTCTCCGTTGCCTCGAAGTTCCTTGAGTCCTGTAATATACGTTTGTTAAAATGATAATCAGAGCCTTACACCCCCCCCCCCCCCGCTTTGTATCAACTCGACAGACGCCTGATTTCAGAGTAAAAGAGATTATTTAGAAACACTCGGAGCTGAAAAACCTTGTTTCACAGATTCCTGCCAAAAACGAAGGAGAAATGCAGAAAATGAACCATATTTGAACGTTATTGGTTCAAACGGATCTTTTCCTGCCGTGTAATAAGTCCATTAGCTTTACTGAACACCTCAATAAGACTTTTATTCCTTAAAATCATTAAAAAAACAGCTTTATTTTACAATATTTGACCGATTTTGACCATAATTATAAATCTAGAGAAAGCCTATGGAAGCAGAGAAAGGTGATTTACCTGTTCACTTAATTATGAAATGTATTTGATTCACTTTGAGGTGAAAGGGCGGCAAGGAGAAGCCGTTTAATCCCAAATGTGTTTAATTATTTACTTTATTTTGAGAAAAAACACTGAATTTATGCAATTTTTGAAATGTTGGGTGATCCAATTAAGTAATTAAAACAAAAGAAAGTTGGGGTTTTTATTGAATATATATTATGTTGTCCTTTCTGTGCTTCCATAGGATTTTAGATGGATTTGTTTAAGGGTATTTTTCCCACTTAATTCTCAAAGGATCCCTAAAAATAAGCCATTTTTTGGGACGTATTTGGTCAAAAGTGGCTCGAAAACCCCCCCAAAAATTCAAAATGAAACTACAATCCGTTAAAAATGCAGGAAAAAACGTATATTTGTTTGCATTTCTTTAAGGTTATATTTCACAGTATTAAATACAATATATATATATATTTAAACCCAAATCTTTAAAGGCTTATTTCACACTCTTTTCCTCAGTTTATAACATATTTAAATATTAAATAAAATGTTTCTCCCCTGATAACCAGACATGAAATCTGCCAGGCAACACCTCTAAGCCAATGAGAGCAGAGCGGGTGATTGTTCCCCCCGGCAACAGGTGTTGATTTCCTTTGAGAAGTGAGGCTCATCCTGTACATTACTGTAAATAAAAGATGTAAATATCCAGCTTTTTATAAGAAGAACAGAACATATTGTGGAGAGAGGAAGGACGGATGAATGTGGATCAATAAAGATGATTTTATTAAAAAAGATGACTTGTTTGTTTTCAATTTTCATCCATTAAAGATATTAAACAAGAGCGTTAAGCATTGAACAATGTGTCCTATTTATTTTTGAGATTTTTTTTAATGTAACTTCTGCATTAGGTTATTTTCTGGGTAGGAAGGTTGGTTGGTTAGTAGGAAGGAAGGAAGGAAGGTTAGTAGGTACGTTGGTTGGTTAGTAGGAAAGAAGGAAGGAAGGTTAGTAGGTACGTTGGTTGGTTAGTAGGAAAGAAGGAAGGAAGGTTAGTAGGTAGGGAGGGAGGTTGGTTGGTTAGTAGGAAAGAAGGAAGGAAGGTTAGTAGGTAGGGAGGGAGGTTGGTAGGTTGGTTAGTAGGTAGGGAGGGAGGTTAGTAGGAAAGAAGGAAGGTTAGTAGGTAGGGAGGTTGGTTAGTAGGAAGGAAGGAAGGTTAGTAGGTACGTTGGTTGGTTAGTAGGAAAGAAGGAAGGAAGGTTAGTAGGTAGGGAGGGAGGTTGGTTGGTTAGTAGGAAAGAAGGAAGGAAGGTTAGTAGGTAGGGAGGTTGGTAGGTTGGTTGGTTGGTTAGTATGAAAGAAGGAAGGAAGGTTAGTAGGTAGGGAAGGAGGTTGGAAGGAAGGAAGGTAGGTAGGTAGGAAATAGGGAAGGAAGATTGGTTGGTTGGTAGGTAGGAAAGAAGGAAGGAAGGTTAGTAGGTAGGGAGGGAGGTTGGTAGGTTAGTAGGAAAGAAGGAAGGAAGGTTAGTAGGTAGGGAGGGAGGTTGGTAGGTTAGTAGGAAGGAAGGAAGGAAGGAAGGTTAGTAGGTAGGGAGGGAGGTTGGTAGGTTGGAAGGAAGGTAGGTAGGTAGGAAATAGGGAAGGAAGATTGGTTGGTTGGTAGGTAGGTAGGAAATAGGGAAGGAAGATTGGTTGGTTGGTAGGTAGGAAGGTTGGAAAGAAAGAAGGAAGATAGGAATCTTCTGCATTGGGTTATTTTCTGTAAAATAATTTAACTACATTTTTGTATTTATTTTTAATCATTTTAAGATTTTTTTTAAACCAATAATTTCTTTAGATATTTCTGAATTGGGTACTTTAATGCTCAACACTTTAAGTAGCTTCCTTGCACTTTTTGATGTCTGTTATACATCAACATGTGTCCCCGGTGTGTCGGGGAACTCACGCAGCGTCAGGAAATAAAACCCTCTCTCTTTTCCTCCGTACCCAAATCTCTAAAAACGGGGAACAACGGAGCTGATCCAGATTTGCGTCCGATATGACATCATATCTGAAATGTGGACCCACGGCCCAATCAGAAAAGTTGCTATCGGAAACAATGCCCGACTGTTTTGGACGTAATATGGTCGGTGTTTACATTAGCATGGCTAACACTCAGAGCTAACCTGTACTGGAGAGCATGTGTGTGAAGAAGCAGGAAGTAAAAAGGAACTCACCTTGTGGTATAACCGGCAAGAGAGAAAGCCTTTGAGCTCCAAACTGTTTCAGAGAGAATCCTTGATAATCCATGATATGGCGTTTCATCACGGCAGCATTTAGTTTAGACAGTAGCTGCCGGGTCCCGCATGAGCTCAGACCCCTCCTCTTTAAAGCTTTATACCCAAATCAGCACTTTTGAAACAGGAAGTGAAATAGAGGGATATGAGGCATGGCTAGAATGATCTGTTTGGTATTTGGAGCAAAACACTTCATAGACATGTTTTTAATATATTTGTATATATCTGAGACCTATGCTATTGCCTAAAGATAGCATGAGAGGTGACCTTTAAGCAACAATTTGAATGCAGGACGTTGTGTGTGTGTATCTGACTCCCTCTAGTGGTGATACTTCAGAACTGCATTGCTCTCTTATTGCAGTGAAAGTACTTAAGTACACATTTCAGGTACTTTAATTGAACTTTGTCTTTTTATGCTACCCTATACCTCTACTACACTTAATGTATTTGACTGCTTTAGTTCATTTAAAAATAAAGATTTTATAGAAAAAATGTGCAGTTTGTAAAATATTTGTTTTAAATAATGTATATTTTAAAATAGTTTTTTAATACATTTTACAACATTTATATAAAGGGCCTTTAAGTCAAAATTAAATGTATTATTACAAACAATTAGTTGATTTAAGAATTTGACAGATCCCTTAATATTCTTGTAACTTTCCCTCTTTATTAAATTATACACATTCACATTGTCGCAGCCATATTGCTATAAAACACATTTTATTCAACGTTCACAAACAAAAACAAATCAGGAGACAGTTTGTAGGCACAGGCGTTTGGGTTTTGAGTCAAATAAAAACATCTTGACTTAACGATGAACTAACTCTACAGGCAGTGTGAATGTCTTATGTCACTTTAACATAATTTTTTTTAAAAAGTCCATATTTTGAGTCTGAAACGGCATTTCTCTGACATTTCTTCATGAAAAGGACTCGAAGCTTAACTGATGCAGACAGATTGAGTCTTTGTGGGGAGAAAAGGTTGCAAAACCTTCAGAAAATTATGTTTCAGTCATCGGATGGTGCGGTACATCATGAAGTCGACCGTGGTGCATCGTGGGAATTTCCCGATGGAGCTCTCCTCGACAGGTGTGTAGACTTTGATCTGTCTCATGTGTGTGTCTCGGCCGTTCTGATGGTTCGCCAGCACCGCGATCTGGATCATGAAGGTGCTGATCGGATCGTTCGTACGCTGAGACAAAACAAGAACAAATATGTTCGTTACAACGTCCTGTCATCTGGCTATAGGTTGGTAGGTGGGAAGGCAGGTTGGTAGGTAGGTAGGAAGGAAGGAAGGAAGGAAGGTAGGAAGGAAGGTAAGTAGGATGGTTGATAGGTAGGTAGGTTAGTTGGTTAGTAGGTTGGCTGGATGGTTGGTTGTTAGGTAGGGTGGTTGGTTGGATGGTTGGTTGTTAGGTAGGGTGGTTGGTTGGTTGGTTGGTTGGTTGGTTGGTTGGTTGGTTGGATGGATGGATGGTTGGTTGTTAGGTAGGGTGGTTGGTTTGTTGGATGGTTGGTAGGTAGGGTGGTTGGTTGGTTGGATGGTTGGTTGTTAGGTAGGGTGGTTGGTTGGTTGTTAGGTAGGGTGGTTGGTTGGATGGTTGGTTGTTAGGTAGGTTGGTTGGTTGGTTGGTTGGTTGGTTGGATGGTTGGTTGGTTAGGTAGGGCGGTTGGTTGGATGGTTGTTAGGTAGGGTGGTTGGTTGGTTAGTTGGTTGTTAGGTAGGGTAGTTGGATGGTTGGTTGTTAGGTAGGGTGGTTGGTTGGTTGGTTGGTTGGTTGGTTGGTTGGTTGTTAGGGTGGTTGGTTGGTAGGTAGGGTGGTTGGTTGGTTGGATGGTTGGTTGTTAGGTAGGGTGGTTGGTTGGATGGTTGGTTAGTTGGTTGTTAGGTAGGGTGGTTGGTTGGTTGGTTGGTTGGTTGGTTGGTTGGTTGGTTGGTTGGTTGGTTGGTTGTTAGGGTGGTTGGTTGGTAGGTAGGGTGGTTGGTTGGTTGGATGGTTGGTTGTTAGGTAGGGTGGTTGGTTGGATGGTTGGTTAGTTGGTTGTTAGGTAGGGTGGTTGGTTGGTTGTTTGGGTGGTTGGTTGGATGTTAGGTAGGGTGGTTGGTTGTTAGGCAGGGTGGTTGGTTGGTTGTTTGGTAGGAAGGAAGGTTGGTTTGTTGGTAGGATGTAGGAAAGAAAGAAGGTAGGAAGGAAGGAAGGAAACTTGGTTGGTTGGTTGGTAGGAAGGAAAGAAAGAAAGAAGGAAGGTAAGAAGGAAGGTAGGAAGGAAGGTTGGTTGCTAGGTAGGTAGGTAAGAAAGAAGGAAGGTAGGTAGGTAAGAAAGAAAGAAGGAAGGTAGGTAGGTAGGTAAGTAGGAAGGTTGGTTGGTTGGTAGGTAAGTAAGAAAGAAGGTCAGTCGGTCGGTGTGTAGAAATATTGAATAAACTGAGTGGTGGTTGGTTGGATGGTTGTTAGGTAGGGTGGTTGGTTGGTTGGTTGGTTGGTTGGTTGGTTGGTTGTTAGGTTGGTTGGTTGGTTGGTTGTTAGGTAGGGTGGTTGGTTGGTTGATTGGATGGTTGGTTGTTAGGTATGGTGGTTGGTTGGTTGGTAGGTAGGTAGGTAGGTAGGGTGGTTGGTTGGATGTTAGGTAGGGTGGTTGGTTGTTAGGCAGGGTGGTTGGTTGGTTGTTTGGTAGGAAGGAAGGAAGGTTGGTTTGTTGGTAGGATGTAGGAAAGAAAGAAGGTAGGAAGGAAGGAAGGAAACTTGGTTGGTTGGTTGGCATGTAGGTAGGTAGGAAGGAAAGAAGGAAGGTAAGAAAGAAGGAAGGTAGGAAGGAAGGTCGGTTGCTAGGTAGGTAAGAAAGAAGGAAGGAAGGAAGGTAGGTAGGTAGGTAGGTAGGTAAGAAAGAAAGAAGGTAGGTAAGTAAGAAAGAAGGTCAGTCAGTGGGTGGGTAGAAATATTGAATAAACTGAGTATTTTTGACATAGTATTATTATTTATAATATGAGTTTTTGCCTGGTTCATCAGAGTGATGTGGATCCAGCCGCTGGGCTCCACCATCTCCAACTGCTGCAGAGAGGAGGAGCAGAACGTAGGGGACAATATCAATAATTGAAATACTGATGATTTAATACTAATATTATTATGAGGAGTTGTTACCCTGATCTCTTGCAGGTTGTGGAAGTTGTTTCCGACTCTGACTGAGATCTTGCTGGGCGTGTAGCTCTCGTCTGATTTGTAATCTGCGTAGATGCACAGCAGCTTCACCGTGGTCCTCCTCCTGAACGGATCACAACACGGAGGATTAGAGACATGAGGGGGGTAATATTCAAAGAGAGACACTCGTACTGAATTGGGGGGATTTATAGGAAGAATCTGAAAAAAAATCGGATATAAATAAATAAATAAATTCTGGGATTAAAGTCACACATTCAAGAATAATCAATAAAGTGTGTCTGGAGTTATGAAACACAATTTGAGCTTATTTCTAGTGTATTTTCATAAATGTGTGACAGAATATACTTTAGATAATATATGAAGTAAGAAATATTCTAGGAAATGTACAATTGTTGTCTTTTTATTCGTAATTTTTTGGGGGAAATTACCAATAAAACCCCCATCCCCCAGCTCTGTCATTTATTATTTTTGTATTTACGTACAATTTAAAGAGTACCTGAACTGGATGTTGACGAGGTGAGGCTGAGAGCCGTCAGACTGCCAGTACGTCTCCAGGTTATCGTCTCTCAGCTGATCCACTCCGAACCCTGCAGAGGAGAGTAAACAAACAACATCTGTAAACAAACATTCAGAACAACATCTGTCAACAAACACTGAGAGAACGTTGCTGAACATCAGCAGGAGAGGACTCTTTAAAGTAGAGACACTACATACTGATATACACCTGAACATCAGCAGGAGAGGACTCTTTAAAGTAGAGACACTACATACTGATATACACCTGAACATCAGCAGGAGAGGACTCTTTAAAGTAGAGACACTACATACTGGTATACACCTGAACATCAGCAGGAGAGGACTCTTTAAAGTAGAGACACTACATACTGATATACACCTGAACATCAGCAGGAGAGGACTCTTTAAAGTAGAGACACTACATACTGATATACACCTGAACATCAGCAGGAGAGGACTCTTTAAAGTAGAGACACTACATACTGATATACACCTGAACATCAGCAGGAGAGGACTCTTTAAAGTAGAGACACTACATACTGATATACACCTGAACATCAGCAGGAGAGGACTCTTTAAAGTAGAGACACTACATACTGATATACACCTGAACATCAGCAAGAGAGGACTCTTTAAAGTAGAGACACTACATACTGATATACACCTGAACATCAGCAGGAGAGGACTCTTTAAAGTAGAGACACTACATACTGATATACACCTGAACATCAGCAGGAGAGGACTCTTTAAAGTAGAGACACTACATACTGATATACACCTGAACATCAGCAGGAGAGGACTCTTTAAAGTAGAGACACTATATACTGATATACACCTGAACATCAGCAGGAGAGGACTCTTTAAAGTAGAGACACTACATACTGATATACACCTGAACCTCAGCAGGAGAGGACTCTTTAAAGTAGAGACACTACATACTGATATACACCTGAACATCAGCAGGAGAGGACTCTTTAAAGTAGAGACACTACATACTGATATACACCTGAACATCAGCAGGAGAGGACTCTTTAAAGTAGAGACACTACATACTGATATACACCTGAACATCAGCAGGAGAGGACTCTTTAAAGTAGAGACACTACATACTGATATACACGTGAACATCAGCAGGAGAGGACTCTTTAAAGTAGAGACACTACATACTGATATACACCTGAACATCAGCAGGAGAGGACTCTTTAAAGTAGAGACACTACATACTGATATACACCTGAACATCAGCAGGAGAGGACTCTTTAAAGTAGAGACACTACATACTGATATACACCTGAACATCAGCAGGAGAGGACTCTTTAAAGTAGAGACACTACATACTGATATACACCTGAACATCAGCAGGAGAGGACTCTTTAAAGTAGAGACACTAAATATCTACATTCTGTATACACGCTCTCTCACCAGGTTTACAGGAGGACAGCGACCACACCGCCTGGGATCCGATCTCTCGGACCATCCCGGTTCTCTCCAGCTGCTTCGGGTCGACTCCGGGGGGGGTCTTACTGGGAGTCGCCATCCTGCCACCACAGAAGAAGAAAAACACACGATCAACACCACAGACAGTGTTTATCTAATTTATCTAATGTATCATATTCCAATTACTTGTATGTAGACTCTGATTGCATGTTATCTGTGTTGCCGTGGGAGCAGCCTGTGACCTCAGATTGTCATTGATATGTCTACACTGTGGCTATGTGCACATGGCAATAAATGCCTTGAATCTTGAATCCTTCACTGTCAACATGTATTTATATTTGACTTTTTAGCTTCGTTTCATTTTCTAATTGAGATATCTACATTTTACGTGTGTTTGTTTTTCTACCCTTTCTCATTGTGTGCAATGCCTTGTTGACACGCTGCGGTGATGACAACAAGTCCCAGATTGGAGTCAACAAAGTAACTCTTAGCTATTAAAAGATACCTTTTGAGAGTTAACGGATCCTTCTGCCAAAAAATCAGCTTATAAAGAAACACATCAACAACACTGTGTCAATAAGACGGCAGTATTTAAGTATTTTCTCTCAAATATGAGTAATGAAACAATCTAAGTACATTTACAGGTACTTGTACTTTACTTGAGTATTCCATGTTATGGTTCTGTGTACTTCTACCCCACTACAGTTCAGAGGTACATGGTGTACTTTTACTCCACTACATGTATTTAATCCCTTTAGTTACTTCACAGATCTGGATTAATGATGTGAAATATAATAAAGTGTTAAATCAGACTTTAGTTCCACCTGGAGTAAATCCACAAGCTACCCTGCAGTCTACAAAGCCATTCAGACTAGCTGCACCTTTACCAGCTTTGAGAACACTTTCATGATTCTACTTTTACTCAAGTACAATATCTGAGTACTTCTACTTTTACTGAAGTAGAATATCTGTGTACTTCTACTTGTACTGAGGTGCAGATCTGAGTACTTCTACTTGTACTGAAGTGCAGATCTGAGTACTTCTACCTGAGTACTTCTACTTGTACTGAAGTGCAGATCTGAGTACTTCTACCTGAGTACTGAAGTGCAGATCTGAGTACTTCTACTTGTACTGAAGTGCAGATCTGAGTACTTCTACTTGTACTGAAGTGCAGATCTGAGTACTTCTACCTGAGTACTTCTACTTGTACTGAAGTGCAGATCTGAGTACTTCTACTTGTACTGAAGTGCAGACCTGAGTACTTCTACTCTGATCTGTCAGTATAGTATTCCCTGACAGCAGTGTAAAACATAACAAACGTCTCTGTGGCTAGCTGTTAGCAGCTAATATTCTCCACTAAAAGCCAGTTACATTAACGTTAAGACAGACATATGATTAAAACTTACAAGAGTTGTTATTCCAAGCGTTCAATGTGTCCTCTGAGTGCATCAGAAAACAGCTTTAGTCGCAAGAAAAGTGTGAAAATATCCGCTTTGTTTTGTTTTTTTCTGCAGCTTCGAATCTCCCACTCCTGTGTGTCCGCGTTAAATGACGTCACCGGCAGAGCGTTTTGTCGCATGGTGTCAACGTCATGCCGTTGCCATATGTTCTAATCTATGCATTGATAAAGAATAAAGAGGACTGTGTTGTTATACTTTTGGTTCACGAGAAGCACTGTGACGTCACAGGATTCCAAACGGCTCAATTCTGTTCACACGCCGCGCGCAGCGTTTTGGAATCCTGTGACGTCACTTGTTTACTCACATCATACTGTAAACATTATTTCCACGGTTGTATGATCCACCAGTACACTTTTTGTTGTTGACAGGTGAACAGTCACCTTTTGTTTACTCACATCATACTGTAAACATTATTTCCACGGCTGTATTTCAATCACTTCCTGACTCTATAATGTTTCGATGGTTTAGACGAGAGAGGAGAGAGTCAGAGTTCAGTGCAGGCGATAAACATCAAGAAATATCAAACACCATTTCTGAACTGGACAAAATCTTAGTGTGTACTACCAAGCAATTGGAAAGTACAAGAAAGAAAGTCCTAAAGCTCAATGGGGACAAGATGGGAGATTTGGAGGCAAAGTTTGACCTGGTCAAAGAACTGAAAATACACACGGCGGCTTTGGAGATCGAGCGTCGAAATATGCAACCACAATATCAGGAAACGCAGCAACATCAGGATATGTATGACGAAGAAGTCGCGGCTTGTAAACCTTTGGAAAGAAAGCGAGATGATCTCCGTAAAGAACTTGTTGTGATGAAAAGCGCCATCGAACATCCCAAAAAGTATCAGCTCAAATATCAAATAAAGCTGAAAAAACGGATCATGCAAGATAACGAGGCCTTGGAGGAGGAATTACGTAGTGTAAAAGAGAGGCTTCGGCTTCTCGGGATTCCAGACGAAGCTCACGAGATCGCAAAAGTCGACACTGAAGATCTTATCAAAGGGAATAAGGATTTGCAGAGTGAGATTGACAATATGACCGCAGAGCTGAAGACTAAAACATACATGAAGGAAAAATACGCCGCACTAAAAGTGTTCCAACAAGACAAGACCCGCGAGAAGGAAGCGCTGCAGAAAGAGCTACTCGTTGCAGATCCAGAATACAACGGCATGACCAACGTTGAGAAAGAAAAAGCCCTGAAAGCAAAGGAAGACACGGTGAGTCGGGAAAATGAAGCTTTGCAACACGAGATGCAGGAGATTGAGAGAGAGCTGCAGAAGGAAGAAGCCCGGCGTGAAAAGTACAACGCGGCAAAACAGGCGGTCGAAGTCAAGAGCTGTGAAACTGAGGCTCAGCGGGAAAAACTGGAGTGTCTGAAGACGAAACATCAGGACCTGAAGAGAGAGAACGACAACGTGAAGGAGAACATCAGAGAGCTCGAGCTACAAAGAGAGTTCAAGGACAGCTACTTGGAACTGGAAGCCTTCGAGGGCGAGCTTCGTGCCGAATACAAAGTCCTGAGTAGGACACTCGCAGAAGTCCATGAAAGAGTTCTGAAAGAGGAAAAGTGGAAGGACAAACACGACCGGCTGAAAACACAAACGGACGCCATTGAGCTGCATCACGACGGACTCAGAAAGGAAATCCAGTTGATCAGAGACAGACCCAAAACCCTGAGTGACTTCCAGGCCGACGTGAAAAGAATACAGAAAGAAAAGAAAGCTCTGCTCAAACTGGTAGAATCGATGACGAGAGAACTGAGAGGCTTGCAGAGGGCTCACATCGAAATGCAACCCGTGGAGAAACAGATCCAGTCCATCCGGTCGCAAAACATCTATCTGGCACAGTGGATCCCCGAGATTTACGATCGAATCAGTATCGAAACCAGGTTGTCGGACGAATTAAACGTTGTGAATGCACAGAACAAGGACTTGAGCAATCAGAGAGACGCATGTCTTCAAATGCTGGAGGAGAAGAAGGACTCTCGCAGACAAAACTAATCTTCTTACCGTGATTTCATCCACTTTCTTTTCTTTCTTTAATCTTTGAAGCGGGTTTACCCCAGGTGCTCTGGTGTTTCTTCCCGCATTATAACCTCTTGCTTTGGTTATGCTGCAAAAAACCTCTTGATATCTTTCGTTTTCGAGTCCTCGCACTCAACTTCACTTTCTTTTTGTCTCTTAAACTGTCAATCATTTAAAACCGGGTTTACACCAGGTGCTCTGATGTTTCTTCCCGCATTATAACTACATTTTATTCCGGTTATTCTGTAAAAAAAACATTGTTTCCTACGGGATGACGTTCTAACTTTTCCGTAATCTTTGAAGCGGGTTTACCCCAGGTGCTCCAGTTGCTTCCCGCATTACAAGCTCTTGCTTTGGTTATTCTGCAAAAATACTTTGTTTCCTACGGGATGACGTTCCAACCTTCGCTTTGACGTTAGAACTTTCGTTACCTACTTACAGGATGATGTTCCAACTTTGGTTTCCTATGGGAAGACGTTCCAACTTTCGTTTCCTACAAGAAGACGTTCCAACTTTCGTTTCCTACAAGAAGACGTTCCAACTTTCGTTACCTACTTACAGGAAGACGTTCCAACTTTCGTTTCCTACAAGAAGACGTTCCAACTTTCGTTTCCTACAAGAAGACGTTCCAACTTTCGTTACCTACGGGGAGACGTTCCAACCTTTGTTTTCTATGGGAAGACGTTCCAACTTTCGTTTCCTACGGGAAGACGTTCCAACCTTCGTTACCTACGGGAAGACCTTCCAACCTTTCTACAGGCAGCTACGTTTCGTACGGGATGACGTTCTAACCTACGTTTCCTACGGGAAGACGTTCTAACCATCGGCGGAATTTATACTGGGGACGCTTGGGACCCAAGCACCTTTGGAACTTTTGGAAATGGACAAATGCTGTCCCCACCACTTTGCATTAGGATAATTTGTTTAAAATGTTCTGAAAATAGACGTGCACAAAGAATTGTACACTTTGCACAAGAAAACATTGTTCACACTCAGACTGTTCACACTTTTTGGGTCTATTTAAAGGACCTGCGATGAGTTTAATATTAATAATAATTTAATAGGTATATATGGATCTTGGATAACTGGACTGAAACTCCCACTGTACATTTTACATTTATACTCAATTTAATATTTAGTAATCCATGCCTTAGACAATGAATGTATATGTAATAATTTGCTTTATATGTTGTTACTGTACATTTGTATTACAACGTGTATATTTTCTACTATTTTTATTTGAGATGTTTACATTTTGGATTTGCAGTCTTTTAATTTCCCTAATGTGCAATGCCTTGTCTTTTTATGTTGCTGCAACGAAAACATTATCATATGTGTTGTGAGCCCCATACTGTATTGCCTATATGTTGTTTGTTATGTTTTTGTTGTAATGTGTTAACGACTTAAAAATAAAGTATTACAAAACAAAATAAAAAATCTACAATTTTATGTAAAAATTGAAAAATAAATTAAAAAACGTTGTAATTTATAAATGAACAAATACAAGTATATATGGTAAGAATAAGAATAATGATTTAAATTAAATGTTTTTAATTCAAATGAACATTAGCAGAAAGTAATTCACACTAGAAAAGACCCTATAGTATCTATATAATACACAATATAAGGATGTATTGAATAAATTGATTACTCTACATATCTCCTACACGGACTGGAGAGGTACTCGGATCTCATCTTTATTTTAAAAATATTTTAATCTTTGTGGAAAATAAGTTTTCTTTCTAGTTGCCACGGAAAATGACTTTTTTTTATTAATTACAATTTAAATTAAACTGGTCCAGGAAAAATGACGTCAGCCTCACAGCCTGTGTCGTCGCACAGTGTTTGCGTCAGCCCCCTCGCGCCATCTTTCAGCCGGCTCGAGAAGAACACGTTGCTGAAAGATTTAATAACTTTTTCTCTCAATATTTCGCCTCTAAACATCGTTTTTCTCCCGTTGTTTCTTCAACCGAGTAACGGGAGAAGAAGTGGGGTGAGTTTTTCTCTCAAAACCGTGGATTCTGTGCCGTTTTTAGGTGTTTTATTTAACCCTTACACCGATCATCTGTCAAAGTGCGAGGCCTTTGACGCTAAGCTAACTGTTAGCAACGGTTATAATGTGTGAAGCTTAAAGCTCAAAATGTGGCTTTTTTATTCATATTTAACCCACTTTAAGATCTCAATGTTTTAAATGTGCATTATATGATGTATATAACTCAAATATACATATATAGACGTCAGTAGCTGGATGGACAGTAGTATTAATAACAGTAGCCATATTAATAGCTTCTAACGTGTGAATTTAACGGCACATAATAGCGTTAAATGTGTCAGATAAACTGTTTTTTAACCCACTTTAAGACCAATGTTGAGTTGATTCAACATTACTACGTGATTTCAAGTGGATTTGAATAATATGTAGTGTACAATTCATTGAAGAAAGGCTCAAAAAATGCCATCCTCAAAGTAAAATGTTCTTATTTTACACATTTTCACAAAATGTTAACATGTTTTGTTGGATTTCTTTGTATGTTTTGGCTCATTCAGTTTTTAAATACGGCATACAAAGTCTACCTTTTATGCTTTTACGAAACATAATGTGGTTGTTAAAAACACAATAACACCTGATTTAACATGAAGAAGAAGTGAATATATTACTATTCTGTATACACTCTATAAATATGTTCTTCGGGGCTTGACATCTCTCAAAAAGCCCATTTAAACGGCTTGTATTTTAATTAAAATGTGTGTTTGCAGGTGTATAATGTGGTTGTTAAAAGCCCTGTAACACCTGATTTAACATGATGATGAAGCGAACATATTAGCATACTGTATGCACTCTTATAATGTGTGTATTTAACATGAAAAACCAGCTTAAAGTGTGGCTTTTTTTAACCCCATCAGTAATAGCATTACGGTGTGGGTTAAACTTAGCTGCTGTATCTTAAAGAAGCCTCCCAACATCGCTTTAATACATTTCATTGTCTTCATCACAGACTCAAATGTCCTCACATAATGTCAGGATTCAATATTTCTTATTATGGATTCATTCGGCGTATGAGTGACTCTGTGCATATGCAGGTTATTTAAGGACACATCCACAGACATCAGGGTGTTGTTGTTGTTGTTGTTGTCTAATCCTTATTTGTCTTCATATGTTTCACTGGAGGTGTTTAATGTATATAATAGCTGGCTTTATTGAACAAGAACCATCCATTAATCTCAAAAACAGAAGGGTTGATATGTACGCCAGATTATAGCTAAAACACACATAACAACCAACACACATACAATATGAATACTAGCACATTTGTCAATATAACTATCGTTTTACAGTTCATTTAAAATCTCAAATGACATTATTATACAGATCTCAGACCCTGTTTTTGGAGACTCTATAAAGTTACCTAACAATCAACAATAATTCCTCGTGCCTGTCACACTAACAATTAAAACCAGATCAAGATACAGATGTATGACATATATAAATAAATACTAGTACATTTGTCCAAAAATAACTATAACTTCTCGACTAATTCAACCAACAAAGAGACCGTTTCTCACTTGACTGGTTTGCAGCGGCTTCATTGAGGTCTTTCGAATGAAAATCTATTAAACCAGGATCCCTGTTGCATCACATTTAGTTTCCAGTGAGGATCTGTTTCAGGTCTGTGGGAGTAGATTAGTGGCGGCCCTTTTGTTACAGGCCTTGTTTTTGTTCAGGGTCAAATGTGTTGCTTCAGCAGAGTTGTGTGTGTGTGTGTGTCTCCGAACACTGACGTTTAAAATAATGCTGTTGCCTTTCTGCGCCCTCAAACCAAAATGCAGATTGAAGTGATGCCAGAAAACAAAAACGGTTTAATTACTACAGAAATATGAGTATGATATACATCGGTAGAAGATACACAACTACGCACAACATTGAATATAAGGATACAGTGTTTCCCACAGATCTGAAATATACTTGGGGGGGTGGTGGTAACGGGGGGGGGCGTCGTAGTGATAGCCCTATAAATCTACTACCCACAAATGAACATATGGACATGGGTTACTATTTAAAAAAAATGGTAAATGCATTTAGGAACCTATCAATGTGGTTTTAAGCACTTTGAGTGGAAATAAAGAGACTCGATCTATGGGAACACCCATATGAAACAGAACTGTATACATTTTAATAATTTTTAATTCATGCATATTTTACTAATCACTCCCCCTTCAAATGGAAATATGTGTTTACATAAATGGTGAACAAACCGTTTGAGACCCACTGAGAACTTAGACTAAGTTAACTATCTAAACACTCAGAGTCCTTAATCCCGAGCTTGAATGACACACTGAGACCAATCGAGGGCTTTGATTTATGATCTGTATGACAGTGGCCATGTCGGCAGGCCACTGTCATACAGACAGCCAGTCACCCTGTGAGGCAGACCACATCATGTAGACAGCCTGTCCCCCTGTGTGAGGCAGGCCACATCATGTAGACAGCCAGTCACCCTGTGAGGCAGACCACATCATGTAGACAGCCTGTCCCCCTGTGTGAGGCAGGCCACATCATGTAGACAGCCAGTCACCCAGTGTGAGGCAGACCACATCATGTAGACAGCCTGTCCCCCTGTGTGAGGCAGACCACATCATGTAGACAGCCAGTCACCCTGTGAGGCAGACCACATCATGTAGACAGCCTGTCCCCCTGTGTGAGGCAGACCACATCATGTAGACAGCCAGTCCCCCTGTGTGAGGCAGACCACATCATGTAGACAGCCAGTCACCCTGTGTGAGGCAGACCACATCATGTAGACAGCCAGTCCCCCTGTGTGAGGCAGACCACATCATGTAGACAGCCAGTCCCCCTGTGTGAGGCAGACCACATAATGTAGACAGCCAGTCCCCCTGTGTGAGGCAGACCACATCATGTAGACAGCCAGTCCCCCTGTGTGAGGCAGACCACATCATGTAGACAGCCAGTCACCCTGTGTGAGGCAGGCCACTTAACAGGCCAGGCCATCGGGAAACCCCCCGGTCCTCCCGATGGCCAGTCCGGAACTGGGTACAGGAGGCGTAGAGTGAGGGATCATTGTCCACAAGTTAATCGATCGCAGAAGGCGTCGTGATCGCTGACGAATAATTAAAAAAAAGGGGGGGAAAAGTGTCACGTTTGCCGGAGACGATAGGTTGGGACGTGTCACGTGTGCCGGAGACGATAGGTTGGGACGTGTGCCGGAGACGATAGGTTGGGACGTGTCACGTGTGCCGGAGACGATAGGTTGGGACGTGTCACGTGTGCCGGAGACGATGACGGAGACAATAGGTTGGGACGTGTCACGTGTGCCGGAGACGATAGGTTGGGACGTGTGCCGGAGACGATAGGTTGGGACGTGTCACGTGTGCCGGAGACGATAGGTTGGGACGGGTCACGTTTGCCGGAGACGATAGGTTGGGACGGGTCACGTGTGCCGGAGACGATAGGTAGGGACGTGTCACGTGTGCCGGAGACGATAGGTTGGGACGTGTGCCGGAGACGATAGGTTGGGACGTGTCACGTGTGCCGGAGACGATAGGTTGGGACGTGTCACATTTGCCGGAGACGATAGGTTGGGACCAGGGTTTCCGTTAGCCGGTAATTATCGGTTTTTAGCTGGTAAAATGTATTAAAAACCGGTAAATTCAAAACCTGCCGGTCAAAATGTCTGGTAATAATTAGGGATGCTCCGATAGATCGGCCGCCGGTCATTATCGGCTGATATTCACTCTTAATAGTTTGATCGGTGCTCTCTATAGGCCAATCAGGAGAGCTGGATCTGATCGATATGGACATAAACGCGAGTGAGGTATAACCGGAGGCGAGAGAGAGATCAGATCAGCTGCTGAGTCAGACCGAGACACGCAGCTCTGCATAATCACCTGAAGCCCCGCCTCTGTTTAGCGAGCTGCAGGAGCTGCATGAGAAACTGACGGGCTGTCAGGAGAGAGAGGGAGGGAGAGAGAGGGAGGGAGAGGGGAAAAGAGAGGATCCGTTTCTCCCGTGTTATTATTCAAAGTTGATGTAAACTTTTCAATAATGTACTTCATCTACTACAAGTAGTTTGTTTGAATGTAATAATTATGTTGTTTGTTGTTTGTGGAATAATTTATTGAAAAATGAATCTGAATTTTTCGATCTGTTACGATTATAAACTGAAGCAATATAAAAATGAGCCCTTGAACTGAGTTTTAAACATCAGCATATCTGCTCATAGTCCGGTAATTACCTGCTAACGGAAACTCTGCTACACAACTCTTATTATTATTAGTGAAATATGACCGGTAAGTTTCAAATTTGTCCGTTAAAATAAATTCTGCCCGGACATTTGACCGGCGAGAAAAAATCCTAGCGGAAACCCTGGTTGGGACGTGTCACGTGTGCCGGAGACGATAGGTTGGGACGTGTCACGTTTGCCGGAGACGATAGGTTGGGACGTTTGCCGGAGACGATAGGTTGGGACGTTTGCCGGAGACGATAGGTTGGGACGTGTCATGTTTGCCGGAGACGATAGGTTGGGACGTGTCACGTGTGCCGGAGACGATAGGTTGGGACGTGTGCCGGAGACAATAGGTTGGGACGTGTGCCGGAGACGATAGGTTGGGACGTGTGCCGGAGACGATAGGTTGGGACGTGTCACGTGTGCCGGAGACGATAGGTTGGGACGTGTCACGTGTGCCGGAGACGATAGGTTGGGACGTGTCACGTGTGCCGGATGTCGCCAATGATGTTATAGGAGAGAACATTCTGGATCTGCTTGTTTGTACCCCCCTTTTTTTTTCTTCTGAGATTTGGGTACGGAGGAAAAGAGAGGGTTTTGTTTTCTGACACTTTGTGAGTTCCCCGACGCATCGGGGACATATATTAATGTATAAAAGAGATCAAAAAGTGCATTTTGCATGCTAGGTCCCCTTTAAGACATCTTGTTTACGGGCGGCACGTTCTCAAGATAATTTATATATCGTCTAAACAACAGCAGAGACACAGAACTCGTACGATATCTTTCTAGAAAAACCCCTGTGATGTGTGGACGTTTCTCTCCGAACTTATATCTCTATCTGTGCTTTTCCTTCAGCTCCTCGGTGCTAGCGTCCATCCTTCCAGCCTCCCATCATGGCGGATAAAAACACCAGGATCGCCATCGTCAATCACGACAAATGCAAACCTAAAAAATGTCGTCAGGAGTGCAAGAAGAGCTGCCCGGTGGTCCGCATGGGTGAGTAACATACACGGAGACATACCTGGGGGAAAGTAGACTCAGAAATCTAATTTACGGGTTCAGAAAACTGGGAAAAAGAGCAATTAATTTGAAGAACAATCATGAAGTTGTATAAGGGTTACTTTCAGAAGTCATCACTAGAAGATAAGTGGCTTTTACGACGTTCTATCGAGGCTCAAGCAGCTGATTGACAGCCTTCCTCAAAGTCTAATCTTCTTATTTCCAGTAAATATTTAAGTTATTTGTTTGCTTTCTTGTTATAGTTTGCCTTGTTTGTGCTTTAGTTCTCCTGTAAAACGCTGTTACGATCCATATTTGTACACATTCTGTAAATCTGTACTTCACTACAGCTGTCAGGTGCTTGAAACCCTTCAAAATGCACCTGGAAAGTGCTTGGATTTGACTGTAATGTGTGTATAAATGTGTGTGTGTTTGCAGGTAAGCTGTGTATCGAGGTGACTCCTCAGAGTAAGATCGTCTGGATCTCGGAGTCTCTGTGTATAGGCTGCGGCATCTGCATCAAGGTAAACACGCCTGAACGCACACAGTACACTGTGTTTAATATTATAATGTGTCAGAAACCAGGTAGGGTTACACGTACGAAGAATTTGACTTGGTGTCGTGGACATACAAAATAACATTACAAAATATTAGAAATCATTTAAAATATTGCAGTATTTGCATAGAATTAGAAAGGAATATGGAATAAAATACAGCAGTAATAAAAGAAAGAAAACGGATCAGAATTTGCTCTTCTATCGAATGTTTTGTGGGATATTTCTTGTTCAGCCGGCAGTAAATGGAGGATTTAAAGCAGGGGGTCCAAACGTTTTTCACCGAGGGCCACATAAAGAAAAATATACGAAGGGCTGTGTCACTCACTAGAGGTATATCTTTTCATAAGTTAAGTTATAAGATGGCAAAATCAATCAATTGTGGGCTTGATACTTGAAAATGCTTTAAGCAAAACAGCCTTCATCCCAGCTCTCCAGAGGGTTTCATTTAGTGAGCTGGATCATTTGGCTCGGCTCTCTTAAAGCGCCGGCTGTTTCGGCTCCCAATCGGCTCTTCGTGTTACCACAGTTTACCACGGAGCCTCAGTTTCTCCGCTGCGAGGCTCTGGTGCTCGCAGCTCACGCGCGTGCTCCACTAACTAGCACCGCTCATCGCGTCCAAATCGCGCACGTTCCGTGTTGTCCTGTAGCAGCCACCGCCGATGTCGGGAAACGATCTTCAATACTCCGAAAAGAATCCCACCAGACTCCTTTGCCCCTCCAACCGAGGGATGTCCTTGTCCTTTTTCCTTTTCGTCATTTCAAGCGATAGAAACTCTCGATCTTCTCTGGAATTATTAATATTTTTGGACGCCCTCGGCTCGAGTTCAGGGCGTCCTGAGCTGAATAAGGGCGTCAAAGGACCGCAAGACGCCCCCCTGGCGAAAACGCTGGTCTGAGGGCTTCTTAACATTTAACAAACTATTAATTTGTCATACCCACTTAACGGGAAGAAACTCAGCTACCTGACCATATGAACCATTTTTACTGAAACAAAACACAAGTCTAATGCCGAGCCTCTGAATTAGCACTAAGCGAAAGAGTGCTAACGCACTTAGCACATAACTCACGGTAGAAATATTTTATTCTTCATCGATTCTGCACAAACTAGATATCATATGAAAGCTAAGATTCCAATGGTATAAGTATCAGCACTGTGCGACCAAAAGTCACGGCAGCGAAGGCAAGCAAAGACAACACACAACTTAGCTTTGCGTAGCCAAAACGGCAAATACGTCTTACCTTTGCTGCTTTCTGATCAAAAGTCGTGTTCAATGGCATTAAAACGCTAAAAACGCTGCTTTTTTCCCCTACTTTTTTAATTAGCTGAGGGCCGATTCAAAATGGCCGTAGTTTGGACACCCCTGATTTAAAGGAATTGATAATGTTTTAAGTCTGTTTGTGTTTCCTGGTTATAGAAATGTCCGTTTGGAGCGCTGTCGATCGTCAACCTGCCGAGTAATCTGGTGAAGGAAACCACACACAGATACTGCGCCAACTCCTTCAAACTGCACCGGTACGACGACTCAATCATCTTCCATCTTTATGACAAATATATATATATATCTTTATTTATATATCTTTTTTAATTGAAGTTTGTATTTATGAACACATGCTCACATGGTGCATAGCTCACATGGTACATAGCTTCCTCTGTCAGCATACAGACAGAGGAAGGTCAGGCTACAAAACATGTTAGTTAAGAGTTCCTGGTTAAAAGAAAACAGGTGAGAGAGGAGAGAGGGACGGGAGAGGTGGGAGAGGAGAGAGGGACGGGAGAGGTGGGAGAGGGGAGAGGAGAGAGGGACGGGAGAGGTGGGAGAGGGGAGAGGGACGGGAGAGGTGGGAGGAGAGAGGGACGGGAGAGGTGGGAGAGGAGAGAGGGGTGGGAGAGGAGAGAGGGACGGGAGAGGAGAGAGGGACGGGAGAGGTGGGAGAGGAGAGAGGGACGGGAGAGGTGGGAGAGGAGAGAGGGACGGGAGAGGTGGGAGGAGAGAGGGACGGGAGAGGTGGGAGAGGAGAGAGGGACGGGAGAGGTGGGAGAGGAGAGAGGGACGGGAGAGGTGGGAGAGGGGAGAGGAGAGAGAGAGGGGAGAGGGACGGGAGAGGTGGGAGAGGGGAGAGGAGAGAGGGACGGGAGAGGTGGGAGAGGAGAGAGGGACGGGAGAGGTGGGAGGAGAGAGGGACGGGAGAGGTGGGAGAGGAGAGAGGGACGGGAGAGGTGGGAGAGGAGAGAGGGACGGGAGAGGTGGGAGAGGAGAGAGGGACGGGAGAGGTGGGAGAGGGGAGAGGAGAGAGGGACGGGAGAGGTGGGAGAGGGGAGAGGGAGGGGAGAGGGACGGGAGAGGTGGGAGGAGAGAGGGACGGGAGAGGTGGGAGAGGAGAGAGGGACGGGAGAGGTGGGAGAGGAGAGAGGGACGGGAGAGGTGGGGGACGGGAGAGGTGGGAGAGGAGAGAGGGACGGGAGAGGTGGGGGACGGGAGAGGTGGGAGAGGAGAGAGGTTCGACCCCCAAAAAAACGATTAACCGAATGAACTTATCTTATACATTTTATTTAGTTTTAAATGTTTACAACAAAGAAAACATTTAATAATAAATATTTTTTAGAGTGTAACGTTACACGTGTCTTTTTATTTTCTAAAGATATTTAAAATGGTGCTGTCGTATACATTTAATTAATCCATTTCCTAATATATAACCAACTTAGGATCCCCTCCCATTAACAAATAATCAAATACAAATATTCCCAACTCATTGGAATACCTGACTCAGTCCGGATATTCGATTAGTTTCAAGGTTCAAGGCTTTTATCGTCAGCTACAGTCTGAGGTCACAGGCTCCAGAGCGAGGTCACAGGCTCCAGAGCGAGGTCACAGGCTCCAGAGCGAGGTCACAGGCTCCAGAGCGAGGTCACAGGCTCCAGAGCGAGGTCACAGGCTCCAGAGCGAGGTCACAGGCTCCAGAGCGAGGTCACAGGCTCCAGAGCGAGGTCACAGGCTCCAGAGCGAGGTCACAGGCTCCAGAGCAACACAACAAACAGAGACAATAGTGCAACTGAATAATAGAATACAATAGAAAGTGCAGAATGGTCTCTATACAGTCATTAGAATATTGATATGAGTTGTAAACAGATGTTATGGATGTCCTCTCAAAAGTTCAGGTGTTCAACATTCTGTGGGATGAGACCCTTAGCTTCTTCAGGTAAAGAGACCTGAACCTCAGTCTGCTTGTGTGTGTTATAACGTGTGTGTGTTGTGTGTGTGTGTGTGTGTGTGTGTGTGTGTGTGTGTGTGTGTGTGTGTGTGTGTGTGTCAGACTGCCGATCCCTCGCCCCGGGGAGGTTCTTGGTCTCGTCGGGACCAACGGGATCGGGAAATCCACGGCTCTGAAGATCCTCGCTGGAAAACAGAAACCAAACCTGGGCCGGTTCGATGTGAGTGTTAAACCGTGTGTGTGTGTGGTGCTGATATGATGTGTGTGTGTGGAAGGAAATAGCGCAGGAAATTGTGGATAGATATTGTTTGAAATGAGCTTAACTCAGGACAATACATTTTGGAAATGTAACAAAAATGTGGGCACATTTCTTCATGCTCTACGCCCAATTTGGGGTTTTTGTTTGAGTGTGTGTGAGGTGCTGATATGATGTGTGTGAGGCACTGATATGATGTGTGTCTGAGGCACTGATGTGTGTGTGTGTGTGAAGAGATAACGGAGGGTGTCGCCACTCACAGCTGACACTTTCTCTGCTGATCGACAATCAACTACAGGCTTTTGTCTGCTGAAAAACGTCCTTAAAAACTCTTGAAAGGCGTTCATTCATCTTAAAGTAAGACCTTAAAGAGCCTGTGACACGAGTTTCCCCCATCATCCAAACCCATCAATTTGAGTAAATATTGTCCCCTTGAAAACCGTGACTGAACTGATTTTGGATATTTGTACTTTGATAACCATTAATCTGCCCTTCAATGTCCTTCTCGGGGATTCTTCAAGTCCCGCCAAATGATGTGTGACGTCATTGCGGGCACAGCGCTCCAGCTGCACCGTTCAGGATCCCAGCATCTGCATGTAAACGCACGATGGCGCACACAGCAGCTAGCTCAGACAGCGATGACAGTTTAATTTTGAACGTGTCTGAGAGCTCATATGAGGCTGAAGGACCGGTTTATGTTGTATCTGTTAGAAGTTTAGGAATTAGGTGCGTCAATATGGACGATCATACGGTCATGTAGCCAGTGGTGGACTGGGACTAAAAATCATCCCGGGACTCTCGACCGGCCCACTTCGGTACCACTAGTAAATTGGTGCTGTCGATAGTAAATGTAAATATGTAAATATTTGTGTCACTGCATTCTGGTAAAATACAAATATAATGTATAATGTCTGTGTCTTTGACATTAGCGCTGCTAGCCACCTGTGCCCTGTACTACGAAGCCAGTTCAACAGACCCTGGATATGTTTGAGTAACAAACAAACTAACAACAACAAACTAACAAACGAGATCTCGCTAAGCGGTCCTACGACGCTGGTTATTAACTCGGTAAATCAAGCCAGGGTTTCTCTCACCAGCTGAGAGCGCGTTCACGTCTAAGACACGAGTGGATCTGACTTTAATTACATTTGACTCGAGTGTTTCGTCAACATAATGTGTTGCTTAAAATAATACTTCTGCATACAGTATGTGACACTGTAAGTGTTGCACGGCCAGATACGGCTGGAGAAGCTGACTGGAAATATATGATATATTATGATATTATATGATCGATGATCTGATTGATGATGTAATATGAATGATAAGTGCGACACGTCGGCGTCTTCTCTGCATACGGCAGTTTAAACTGTATTTCCTTTATCCTGTAATATAACTTGAGAGATTTAAACTCCGCACACTGAGTTGATCTCTTTTCTATAGACGCCGGAGGCGGGCAGCGTCAGGTAAAAGAAGTTATTTAGCCCAAACCTGAGCCTCACGCGCCGCCTATGGGGATGTACTAGTGACTTATCCGACCGGCCCACTTCGGTACCGGCCCATCGGGATTCGTCCCGATGGACAGTCCGCCACTGCACCCAGCCCACGTAAACTGTCAACGGGGGGAGCCTCGCTGCGGGGAAACGGTGGACCTAGTGTCCCGATCGGAGTGGGAATAATAATAATAATAATCCGTGCATTTTATCCATTAATTTCCCCAACATTGTGGTAAAAAAAACACACGTTTAATCCACGTTGGTGTACAACAACTACAAAAAGCATCGGTTTGTTTTCTCATAGGAAATGCAGACCGGCTCAAACAAACGATTTTTAATCATCATCCTCACGATCATTTAATGTATCATATGTTCGCCGAATTGACATGAAAGCACTAATAAATGTAGTTTCATCCACTTGAGTTTACAACTACAAAAATAATCCATTTGTTTTTATATCACATCCTACGGGAGGAAATTCAGCAGCTCTCACTACCGATTTTTAATCCTAATTTAATCATCATCTTCACCACGATCATTTATGTTTATGTTCGCCGAATTGACATGAAAGCACTGACGAATATGAATATACTGTAGTCAACTTCATTAAAACGTTATTAACGTGCCTAAACTCAGTAATTCACCATTTCTACGCATGACAACACACTTTGTCCGTGTTTCGCTCTCTCACCGCACAGTGAAGCGTTCCCGCATTGACGTCACTTCCGGCTTCCCCCAAAACTTCAAAATGACTCGAAGGAATTTCCCCGCGATGTTCGAAATTATTGATATTTATCGGAACGGTATCGCATCTTCTTTTTTAAACTGACGGTTCGAGATGACTAGTAGCCCAATATTTCATTGCACAACAGTTGTTGGGATGCTGTCACAGGCTCTTTAAGTGGTTTTAAAATGTCTTAAAAACTGCTAAAATAAGGGAATTAACTACAAGCTTAGTTTGTTTAATAAAGGGTTCCAGCAGGGTCTTAAAAAGTCTTTATTAAAAGCATCAGATTTTAACTCCGAATTTAAGGCGAGACACCCCAGGTGAATAGGGTAATGTTTTTAACTTAAAGGTATCAGCTAGAAATTTCTCCAGTTAATTATTTACAATAAGGCAATTGTCTTTTGTATTACAAGTTTTCTGAAATAGCATGTTTAAATATGCAAATGAGCCATTATCTCATTAAATATGTGCATATTTTAACACATTTCAGGAATCGAAATCTGAACTTTGGATAAAGCCAGGTTCAAAATTCTTGTTTCATTTTGTAGTCATATTAGAATCTAAGGCTTTTACAGAAGGGATTTTGGATATCTCTTTTATCACTCCATAAATCAGAAAATACTGTCAACAGCCCTAAAATATCAATTTTCACCATGTTTTTAGGTATACAATGTTGTATAATTCAGGCTATGAATGATATATGAACAAACCCTTCTGTAAAAGCCTTCATAATATTGATAGGAATATAACTGGAAGGTTTGGTGTATGTACGTGCTACTGAAGTTGAAATTTCGAACTCAGAGTAGGAGAAAAAACTCATTTTGAGAAAACGACCTTTAAAGATTGCAGTGAGGCGCTAGCTAAACCGTCCTGTTCTCTGGATGATAGCTTGCGCCTCGACGCACTCCGTGAAGGCATTTCATGTTCGGGGTCATTTGTTTTTTGTATAATCTTGCTTCGTGCAAGTGACAATTGTTGTTTTCTTCTCTGTGAATGTTTTTTTCGCCGTTCTTTTGCCATTTTGAGATTTCAATTTCTAGCGGAAAGCTAACCAGGAAGTGTTTTAGCACACCACGTGACGCATCTGAACGAATCACGTTGTCAGAAATTGACACCAGCCAATGAGATTTCGTTTCTTGGTTTAAGACTCCTTTGTGCTTTCACGATTGGTTGCTGATAAAAAGGAAATTACCATATTTGGATCTGATGAGATTGTGCAGGAGAGACACAGCTTTCCAACGATATCTCTGTTGACATGGTGCACACAGCGGCCGCGGTCCTTTATGTTACGTTAGAATGCTAACTTTTGGTGAATTTAGGAGAAATCTACAGACGCAAATAGTAGGGGTGTAACGGTTCACAAACATTTCGGTTCGGTACGTACCTCGGTTTTTAGGTCACGGTTCGGTTCGGTACGTTTTCGGTACAGCAGAAAAAATTATCACAAAACATAACATATTTTTTTTTAATTAAACTGTGAATAATGTATTCACTCAAATAAATACAAAATATAATATAATAAACATTAAGGTGCAGCATTTCGATGAACTAAAATAATCTGTATTTGAACTTTACTGTACTAGTACTCACAAAACATAAACTATTAGTTTTGGGTTTTTAATTATTATTAAACTATGAATATTCACTCAAATAAATATAAAATATAATAAAATAAACATTAAGGTGCAGCTTTTCGATGAACTGAAATAATCTGTATTTGAACTGTACTAGTACCTAAGCAGCCAGTTTGACATTATGACTTGCTTGTCATTGTATTTTCATGTTTTTTTAAAGAAAGATGAACTTGTCCACATTGCTTGCTGAAAGGGCAGATCTGCTGGCACTAACAATGTCTCCTGCTGTGGAGAACACCCTCTCTAGGGACAGAGGTAGCAGATACAGCCAGGTAGCGCTTTGCTAACATGGCAACATAAGGATATTTGGCGTTTGTAATAGCTTTGGCTTGGTCTGAAGTTTTTGCGAGTGGTGGAGGCTTAAATGCTAGTGGGAGTTGGGTTTGCACTTCAGTCTTTTGGTACCGGTGATATTCACGTTCGGGTGATGCCTTTTCAAATGAGTGTGTAAGTTTGATGTATTGCCAGCCGTGTAACCAATTTTAGTTGAACAATGCCGACAAACAGCTTTGGTTCGGTCCACCTGTCTTTGTCCGTCATCCTTGTACGCAACTGCGAAACCAAAATGTTCCCAAACCGGAGACTTCAATGATGCTGGAGGATTTTCGAGCTCAACTTTATCTGCGTTCGCCATTTCGACAGTTCCTCAAATTACTGACTACATTTGAACGCATCCCTCTGACCAGCTCGTCCAATGAAATTACTTGCTCGCTCTATGACGCGTTGAACACAATGGGAGCAAATTACTCTGAATGCTGCGACGCAGCACCTGAGATTACTTCCAAGAAGTTGTTCACGTTCTCAATTGTTTACGTTTAACGTTATATTCGTTCGGTACACTTCGGTACACACGTGTACCGAACCGAAGGGCCCGTACCGAATAATTTCGGTACGGGTACGTGTACCGTTACACCCCTAGCAAATAGACAAACTATAGTAAAATAAACACTTAAATGTGTATTTTGTACGTTTTCCTTCCAAAAGCCTGAAAGAAAACATGTTATGGAATCAAAATAGCACAAAATCTCAAAATTGACCAGTACTTGAAAAACGATGTTTTTGCCTGCCGTGTCTCGCCTTAAGGTCGAAATGTTCCCGTTTGAAAAGTTCATATGCAATTTCCTTAACCAAAAGATAATATTATTAATGTCAAATAAAATAAATCTTTTCCCATGCGATCAGCATTAAAGTCCACTTCCTCTCCTCTGAGTTCCCGTCTCTATGTTTTGTTGTTATTGGTGTTTTATTGACGGTTTCTGTGACTGTTTGTTTCCCCAGAATCCTCCCGACTGGCAGGAGATCCTGACGTACTTCAGAGGCTCGGAGCTGCAGAATTATTTCACCAAAATCCTGGAGGACGACCTGCGGGCCATCGTCAAACCGCAGTACGTCGACCAGATCCCCAAAACCGTCAAGGTAAGCAAACTCAACGCACCCCGAAACACACACTCATAAAGCCCATAGTTGAACACTTCCTGGATGTATTATTATTATTATTATTATTATTATTATGCACAAGGAGTCGTTCTGTTGAAAATATTCTGCCTTTACTCTGACTTGTTTTGTATGAAATGATGCTGGTTGTAATACTCCATGTGTCCTCTAGGGGTCAGTAGGCTCCATCCTGACCAGGAAGGACGACACGGAAACACAAACCATCGTCTGCAAACAGCTGGGTAACAAACACACACACATACTCACTCGCACACACACACACACACACACACACACACACACACACACACACACACACGCACACACACACACATACTCACTCACACATGCACACACACACACACACGCGCACACACACATTCTCACAAACACACTCACACATGCACACACACACTCACACACACACACACACACACACACACACACACATTCACACACACCTACACACACACACCCGCACTCACACATACTCACACACACACACTCACACACACACATTCTCACACGCACGCACGCACACACATACTCACTCACACACACACGCACATACTCACACACACACGCACACACACACACACGCATACTCACACACACACATGCACACACACACACACACGCATACTCACACACACACACATGCACACACACTCACACACACACACCTGCACGCACACACACATTCACTCACACACACACACCCGCACACACACACGCACTCACACATACACACACACACGCACTCACACGCACACATTCACTCACACACACATTCACACACACATTCACTCACACACACCGACACACACGCACTCACACCCGCACGCACGCACGCACGCACGCACACACACACACACATACTCACTCTCACACACACACACACACACACACACTCACACTCTCACTCTCACACACACACACTCTTACACACACTCTCACACACTCTCTCACTCTCTCACTCTCACACACACACACACACACTCACTCACTCACTCACTCACTCACTCACTCATGCAACATTTAATGGGGATGAGTAGGGATTTGTGATTGGCTGATGATGTTGTGCTGTTGCCGGGCAGATCTGAGTCACCTGAGGGTACAATAAGTAACATCAGCTAAATGTGGAAGAACAAAAGACCAAACGGGGACAACATATTAATAAGATACCTTAAAAAATCCAACATTAATGGGAAACAAGTAGGAACACTTTTAGTACAGTTAAGTTTGAAAAGTGATAGTTCATTCTTCTTCCCTTTGTCGTTGAAGACAGTGTACCTGTTGTTTCCACCTGGTCTGGTTCTGTGTTGTGATTGGCTGGTGTGTTTGTGCTGTTGCCGCGCAGATCTGACTCACCTGAGGGAGAGGAACGTGGAGGATCTGTCAGGAGGAGAGCTGCAGAGATTCGCCTGCGCTGTGGTCTGCATCCAGAGAGCCGACATGTGAGGAGACGATATTAGGATTTATGAACGTACAAGATTAAGGACGTACATTTGTGTAACAAAGATGGGATATTCTGTGAGTTAAGTGGCAAAAATACAAGTAAATACGTGGATATTCCCAGATCAAAACTGGCAAATTCACAGGAAATAAAACAAAACAAAGGTATGTATACACTTTTTATTTAAGGTAACATATCCTTGGATCAAATTCACCACTCGACAACTTCCGCCATATTCAATATCTCAGAAACTCCACGTCCTCGTAGATTCTTGATTTTATTGTTTTTTGTTACAATAATGAACAGACAAACAATGTGAAAGCAGACGGAGTCATCCTGGGTACTAGTGTTAATTTCGTCAGCTATTTTTTTATTTAGTTTTAGTCTTAGTCCTGTGTTAAATTTCCTTTTTAGTTTTAGTCATATTTAGTCACCTTCATCCTGTTATTATTTAGTCAAGTTTTAGTCGACTAAAAGTCTGAGCATTTTAGTCTTATTTTAGTCAAAGTCTACTTTTTGTCAATGAAAACTGTTGAGTCTTTTTTAGTCATCAGATTATATAGAACATTTCAGTCAAACTTGCCAAAACCAATACTTTGTCATTTTAGTATATATAAATAAATAAGATTATATCTTGTCCTTATTTGATGAAACACAGGTTGATTAGAAAGCAGCTTTGCAGAGAGTATCAGGTTTGTGGTGTTTTTACCTGC
Organism: Pogonophryne albipinna; assembly: GCA_028583405.1. Taxonomy (NCBI): domain Eukaryota; kingdom Metazoa; phylum Chordata; class Actinopteri; order Perciformes; family Artedidraconidae; genus Pogonophryne; species Pogonophryne albipinna. Next base: position 750,244 of record CM053242.1, read on the forward strand.
TGTGTTAGCGCCCAAATATCACATCGTTTCTTTCTCACATATTTCGTCATTGTTTTAGTCAACGAATTTAACACGACTGGGTACAAATAAATGCGTACTGTGTAATATACAATACGTACTTGTATACAATAATATACACATTTATCTCCTTAGATGCTCCAGTCAGGGTTCTTACGGTCATTAAAAACCTGGAAAAGTCATGGAAATTCAAAATTCCAGGCCCTGGAAAAGTTTTGGAAAACAATATTTTTCCCCATGTTTTGGAAAAGTCATGGAACTAAAGTTGCATCAAATATAATTTATATTTTATCTAATCGCCGAAATAGTAATACTATAATGATAATACGTACTTATCGTATAGTAATGAAACGTAAAATGGCATTTACCTGTCGAGTAGGGGTGTAACGGTTCACAGACATTTCGGTTCGGTACGTTTTCGGTACAGCAGAAAAAATTATCACAAAACATAAAATATTTTTGGGTTTCTTTAATTATTATTAAACTGTGAATATTCACTCAAATAAATACAAAATATAATGAAATAAACATTAAGGTGCAGCATTTCGATGAACTGAAATAACCTGTATTTGAACTGTACTGTACTAGTTCCTAAGCAGCCAGTTTGACATCAGGACTTGCTTGTCATTGTATTTTCATGTTGTTTTAAAGAAAAATGAACTTGTCCACATTGCTTGCTGAAAGGGCAGATCTGCTGGCACTAACAATGTCTCCTGCTGTGGAGAACACCCTCTCTAGGGACAGAGGTAGCAGATACAGCCAGGTAGCGCTTTGCTAACATGGCAACATAAGGATATTTGGCGTTTGTAATAGCTTTGGCTCGGTCTGAACTCTTTGCGAGTGGTGGAGGCTTACATGCTAGCGGGAGTTGGGTTTGCACTTCAGTCTTTTGGTACCGGTGATATTCACGTTCGGGTGATGCCTTTTCAAATGAGTGTGCAAGTTTGATGTATTGCCAGCCGCGTAACCAATTTTAGTTGAACAATGCCGACAAACAGCTTTGGTTCGGTCCACCTGTCTTTGTCCGTCATCCTTGTACGTAACTGCTAAACCAAAATGTTCGCAAACCGGAGACTTCAATGATGCTGGAGGATTTTCGAGCTCAACTTTATCTGCGTTCGCCATTTCGACAGTTCCTCAAATTACTGACTACATTTGAACGCATCCCTCTGACCAGCTCTCATAGTATGCCTCTCGTCCAATGAAATGACTTGCTCGCTCTATGACGCGTTCAACACAATGGGAGAAAATTACTCTGAATGCTGCGACGCAGCACCTGAGATTACTTACAAGAAGTTGTTCACGTTCTCAATTTTTTTACGTTTAACGTTATATTCGTTCGGTACACTTCGGTACACACGTGTACCGAACCGAATTTCGGTGCGGGTACGTGTACCGTTACACCCCTACTGTCGATCAGTGGCGAACCGTCATGGCCTTCGTATTCAGAGAATACCCTGGAACACTCGGATAAAACAAACAAAAAATCGATTTAATTATATAAATAAAATGTAATAAAATGTAATAAATGAGAATGGTATCTGTCGTTGATCTGTAATATCACAGTGTTACCTTGATTTGTTTGTCCTTCTCGGACCATGCTCTACGCATTTCAGTGGGTTTGTGTTAGAAAAGAAAGCAACCAATCAGATCTTGTTCTGGGTCTCTGGGTAGAATATCCTTCAACAAGGTATTCTACATCCTTGATCGAATGCCCTGGCCGTTGCACTGAATGAGAGCGTACGTTTGGACTGACAGTTTGATCAACCAATCAGATATTGATTTGTAGCCAATGGGCGTGTTCTTTCAGAGTTCCCCTCGGTTCCAGGTGCTCTAGAAGGCCCGCCAGTTAACTTTGAGTTGCTTTAGCGTGTAGGAGCTAGTAAGCCTACCATTGGATTTGTTTTAGATCGGCACGACATGTTTCAGACCTGAGTTTCCTGTTCCATGTTAAAATAAACCATTTTCAGTGGAACGCTGAGACAGAGTCATGTTGTTGGTCCTGGAAAGTTAGGTAACGGTCCTGGAGAAGTCATTGGTGAAAAAGTGTATGAACCCTGTCCAACAGTGCGTGTGTACGCATTGAGGCGTGTAGGGTCACATCACACTCTGTCCTGGGTCTACGATTCATTTATACGTGGAGTTCGGTTCACTAGGTCTTAGGTAAAGCACAGCCAGTTGGGTTTCACTTCCTCCAGAACCTTCCTTTGCATGTCTCAGAGAGAGGGGTCACTTATGGATTGAATGTCTCATCACACGTTGTGTCTCCCTTCAGCTTTATGTTTGACGAGCCGTCCAGTTACCTGGATGTGAAGCAGAGGCTGAAGGCGGCCATCACCATCCGGTCCCTCATCACCCCCGACAGGTACCCTCACTCCAGCTAACCTCACTCCAGCTAACCTCACTCCAGCTACCCTCACTCCAGCTAACCTCACTCCAGCTACCCTCACTCCAGCTAACCTCACTCCAGCTACCCTCACTCCAGCTAACCTCACTCCAGCTACCCTCACTCCAGCTACCCTCACTCCAGCTACCCTCACTCCAGCTACCCTCACTCCAGCTACCCTCACTCCAGCTAACCTCACTCCAGCTACCCTCACTCCAGCTAACCTCACTCCAGCTACCCTCACTCCAGCTACCCTCACTCCAGCTACCCTCACTCCAGCTACCCTCACTCCAGCTAACCTCACTCCAGCTACCCTCACTCCAGCTACTCCAGCTACCCTCACTCCAGCTAACCTCACTCCAGCTACCCTCACTCCAGCTACCCTCACTCCAGCTACCCTCACTCCAGCTACCCTCACTCCAGCTACCCTCACTCCAGCTACCCTCACTCCAGCTACTCCAGCTAACCTCACTCCAGCTACCCTCACTCCAGCTAACCTCACTCCAGCTACCCTCACTCCAGCTACTCCAGCTACCCTCACTCCAGCTAACCTCACTCCAGCTAACCTCACTCCAGCTAACCTCACTCCAGCTACCCTCACTCCAGCTAACCTCACTCCAGCTACCCTCACTCCAGCTAACCTCACTCCAGCTACCCTCACTCCAGCTACTCCAGCTAACCTCACTCCAGCTACCCTCACTCCAGCTAACCTCACTCCAGCTACCCTCACTCCAGCTACTCCAGCTACCCTCACTCCAGCTAACCTCACTCCAGCTAACCTCACTCCAGCTAACCTCACTCCAGCTAACCTCACTCCAGCTAACCTCACTCCAGCTACCCTCACTCCAGCTAACCTCACTCCAGCTAACCTCACTCCAGCTAACCTCACTCCAGCTAACCTCACTCCAGCTAACCTCACTCCAGCTACCCTCACTCCAGCTACCCTCACTCCAGCTACCCTCACTCCAGCTAACCTCACTCCAGCTACCCTCACTCCAGCTAACCTCACTCCAGCTAACCAGCTAACCTCACTCCAGCTACCCTCACTCCAGCTACCCTCACTCCAGCTACCCTCACTCCAGCTACCCTCACTCCAGCTACCCTCACTCCAGCTACCCTCACTCCAGCTAACCTCACTCCAGCTACCCTCACTCCAGCTACCCTCACTCCAGCTAACCTCACTCCAGCTAACCTCACTCCAGCTACCCTCACTCCAGCTACCCTCACTCCAGCTACCCTCACTCCAGCTACCCTCACTCCAGCTACCCTCACTCCAGCTACCCTCACTCCAGCTAACCTCACTCCAGCTACCCTCACTCCAGCTACCCTCACTCCAGCTACCCTCACTCCAGCTACCCTCACTCCAGCTAACCTCACTCCAGCTACCCTCACTCCAGCTAACCTCACTCCAGCTAACCTCACTCCAGCTAACCTCACTCCAGCTACCCTCACTCCAGCTACCCTCACTCCAGCTACCCTCACTCCAGCTACCCTCACTCCAGCTAACCACTCTCTCCAGATCTCTGCAGCCGAAGCTTTCCACTTTGCACCAATACAGATATCCTGAATTCATATTAGCTTTTACTTCACTTAGTGTTTACTGAACTGACTCTCTCTCTCTCTCTCTCTCTCTCTCTCTCTCTCTCTCTCTCTCTCTCTCTCCTCTCTCTTTATCTCTCTCTGTGTGTGTGTGTGTGTGTGTGTGTGTGTGTGTGTGTGTGTGTGTGTGTGTGTGTGTGTGTGTGTGTGTGTGTGTGTGTGTGTGTGTGTGTGTGTGTGTGTGTGTGTGTGTGTGTGTGTGTGTGTGTGTGTGTGTGTGTGTGTGTGTGTGTGTCACAGGTACATCATCGTGGTGGAGCACGACCTGAGTGTTTTGGATTATCTGTCGGACTTCATCTGCTGCCTATACGGAGTCCCGAGCGCATACGGGGTCGTTACCATGCCCTTCAGCGTCAGAGAGGGTAATGCACGCACACACACACACACACACGCTCACACCAATCACACACACACACACACACCATGCACGATAAATTGAGTGTTTATTTCCAGGCATCAACATCTTCCTGGACGGCTACGTTCCCACGGAGAATCTTCGGTTTAGAGAAACTTCGCTCGTCTTCAAAGTCGCCGAAACGGCCAACGAGGAGGAAGTGAAGAGACTCCGACATTACCAGGTCAGCTTCCTCTTCATAAATATATCTTCATCTTCCTCACACGTGTTGTATATCCCTGCATCCTCCCTTCTTCATCATCACCTTGTCCCGATTGGTGAAACACTAGTCACTGAAATGGACGGCATTTAAGAGCTAGTATAGGTTTACAACGTTCTTAAAATGACAGATCTTGGACAGGATGTGATGTTATGATTAGGATTGATCAATTTACAGGATTAGAGACTAGGGGTGCATATCGTTGACTTTTTTTACGATACCGATACATATCGTGATACTTTGAAAATGTATCATCCCACAATTACTCCCATGAAGCGCTTTACGATATAGTTAACATGTCAAATGAATATTAAATTCAATTGTGGGACTTCTTGGAGCTTTTAGTCCATTATGGAATATCTTTTCTAACACATCAGGTGTGCCGCGTGAATAGCACATGTTGTCAATGCAAACAGACCGTTATAGCTCCGTTATAATTAATGTTAAACCTGAGATTCCACTAGAGAACAAATACATAATAGAATAAAGGTCATGAGATCACAACAAATCTCATCTTTAAAATCAACATTTGCCTTCACTGGTGAGAGAAAACAAATCCCATCACAGTTCATTTGTGGGACTTTTACCTTTCTAGTGTTGACACAAAAATTATTATGCAATCTAATTTATAACACCCGCCATCTCGGGCCACGGACTCACTTTTAAAATTAATTTCGGTGTCTGATTTAGCCTCCGGTATTTCGGTGATACTGGATACTGGTATGCATCCCTATTAGAGACGTACATTTACGGGATAATCTGTGAATAAAGTGGTGAAAATGTGGATATTCTGAGATGAAATTAATAAAAATACAAGAACAAACCCTGAATGATATGAAAGTGGTACATTTACAGGATTACATTTATACCATAGTTCCCTTAAATGTTGGATTTTCTTATCGTAGAATACTTGCGTTTGTTTCTTGTAAAATAACCACTTAATTAAAATATATATATTAAAGAAATGTCATTTATTCACCATTTTAATCTCAGAAATCCAGTGTTTTTTCCTCGTTAATTCACCATTTTAATCTCAAGTGTTACTGTGTAGCTTCATCATGTTTACCCACAATGCCTCTGTGATACTACGGGGGGTTGAATGTTGAGTCCTGGCACGATGGAACCAGACGTGTCTTTAAACCGGCTGCTTTGTCTCAGTACCCGTCGATGGTGAAGACGATGGGAGACTTCACTCTGGAGATCAGAGCTGGAGAGTTCACCGACTCTGAGATCATGGTGATGCTCGGGGAGAACGGTCAGAGCACGCTTTCATAACGTTGTTTATATTCACAACCTTTCTGTGGCTTCAAAAGTATTTCCTTAATGCTATAAGAGTGTGAGAACGGCTCAAGTCCTTTTCTACTTCTTGGAATCAGACATTTCTGCACTTTTTCCTTCCTTTCCTCGCTCACCTTCCCTTACGTCCTCCCTCACTTCTTACCTTAGATTTCTGTCCCTCTTTCCTTCACTTTTCTCTCCTTCCTTCCTCTCTTAAATCTACCTTATATTTCTCTCACTTCCTTCCTCACGTTTCCTTCTCACTCCCTGACTTTAACCTCAACTTTCTCCCTTACCTTTTCATCTTAATCCCACCTTTCACCCTCACTTTTCTTACATATTTCTCTCTCCTCCTTCCCTTCCCTTCCTTGCTCACTTTTCCTTCATCCTTCCTTCCTTCCTCCCTCACCTTGTCCTCCATGTACCCCTGACTCTAACCTCAGATATCTGTCCCTTG
>CM053242.1:764095-931595 GCA_028583405.1 Pogonophryne albipinna
ACGACTAACACCACTTCCTGCGTGACCGACCGTGACCGACCAAAGCCGTTGAATCTCATCAACATGTGCAACCAAGGCTTCGTTAAATAAATATATCATAAGGAACTTTAAAGATTTAAACCCAACCCGTCGACCTTTTATTGTCCCGAGGCTGCATCCAATAGCCAGCAATGTTGTTAAACGCTTAACTAAGTGCATTGCATTCTGGGTCATGATGTGTTCACATTGTGGAGCATATTTTAACTCATGCATTTACAACAATAAACTGATGCTACCTGATCCAAGACCTGTTTCCATCTTCACTTATGACTCACACTGCATCAAATATCTTGCCTGTTCTTAAACGCCTGGTGGTTCCGATGGCTTTAAAGGGGACCTATCATGCGAAGTGCACTTTGTGATGTCTTTTCTACATAAATATGTCTGCGGTGCGTCAGAGAATAAAACCCTCTCTCTTTTCCTCCGTACCCAAATCTCTAAAAACGGGGAACAACGGAGCTGATCCAGATTTGCGTCCGATATGACGTAATATCTGAAATGTGGACCCACGGCCCAATCAGAAACGTTGCTATCAGAAACAATGCCCGCCTGTTTTGGACGTAATATGGTCGGTGTTTACATTAGCATCGCTAACACTCAGAGCTAACCTGTACTGGAGAGCATGTGTGTGAAGAAGCAGGAAGTAAAAAGGAACTCTCCTTGTGGTATAACCGGCAAGAGAGAAAGCCTTTGAGCTCCAGACTGTTTCAGAGAGAATCCTTGATGTGGTTTGGAACATGATATGGTGTTTAATTTAGCTGAGTTTTTCGCTGCTAGAATTCTGAGCAGGCATTAGCTCCGCCTCCTCCTTTAGTAACAGGGATCCAATGTCTGAGTCTTGAAAAGCTGTTGCAGTGAATGAACTCTCTAAAAGAGGAAGCACACCCCGAGGAGGTGTGATGGTGTCCTTAATCTCAATAGTTTGAAACAGGAAGTGGTCCATTTTAGTTGGTTTCCGTGGTGTATGTTACAAATGATCATTACAGTTCATAAAGTTTGTATTGAACTTTAAATCAACAGAAAGTTCCCATCATGCACTGCTCTCTGACATCCTTCAGTTTATGATGTTTCCACCAAGCCTTAGAGATTCAGTGAGGAGTTTAATCAGAGTTTGAAATATGAAACACACACACTGCTGCACACTGACAGTGAGCAGAGGAGTGTGTGTTTGTTTCAGAGGAAACATCACGTGACATTTATGAAGAATTTATTAATTTCAGATCTGTAGATGTTTCTCTGTCGTCGTTCTGCACCTGTCCACCAGGTGTCCTCATTTCACATCCTGCAGTGGAGACAGTGATTGAACTCTTTGTAATAATACCTGTCTCTTCTGTGAAACTCTCACTGCCTCAACAAACACGTGTTTCCAGTTCAATCTGAACCTTAGTCTCCATCTGTCTGTTCATATCTCACTTAGAGCTGAAACTCCTAATGTAAGAAAGAAGTGAAACATGTAAAGGTTTGAGTGGAGTATTAATCAGTAGATCAAAGTTGAATTCACTTCTGAAATCTCTGCTATTAATGAATATAGGAGTCAATGGGGCCGTTGGTTGGTGCTCCTGTTACTGCGAGGCTCACAGCTCTGCATGTGTACGTCCCTTTGATTCCACAGAGACTTTGTTGGAAAGAGGACACTTTTATACGTTCTTCAGTCAAATGAAGTACAAAGAATAACAATCGTGGAAGTTAGTTTTTATATTATTTATTTACTTTTTATCATTTTTATAATTTTTATTTGATTGTTATTAATAGTTTATTTCCTAATTAGTATAAAATAAAAATATATACATTTGTATTACATATTTATTATTTAACAGGGACAGTTTACATAAATAAGAAATATCTGATTGTCTTTTATTTAATTAAATCCCTGCAAATATCCAACCATCCTTTTAACGTTTGCATCAACATATAAATACACCACAAATTAAAACATGTATTGTAATGATTATAACCAGAAACGCTGCACGGCTGAAGGAGGCAGCGATCAGTCTGTGTCCGGTGAGGAGCGTGCACGTGTGGACTACGTGGTGGTGGACCCCAAAAGGACGAAGGCCCTGAGGAGCACCAGAGAAGCATTGCATGATGGGAGGATGTCCACGGAGAAGGCACACACACACACACACACACCTAAAATAGCAAAGTGACATTAGTATTTAAACTCAAAATGCATGTTGTCTACATTTTTCCAAAGCGACTTCCAATAAGTGCAAAAACCGTAAAGAATCAAACAACAAGGAAAGAGCAGATATATTCACTTCAAACAAGAACAGTAAGTGCTGGTGAATCAGATGCAAGGCCTACATGAAATCAACAAGTGCTTAGTTTTTTTTATTTTATAACAATCAAATCAGAACATTCAGTTTTTATTAATATAGTTGCTACTGTACAAAAAAAAAAACGAAAATATACATCTGTTGAAAATAAACAATACACCAAATACAGAAATCCTGACTCTTTACAAACCACATTTTGGATAACGGAGGGAAAAGAAAGTAAAGTTTTTCTACACCTGTTCAATTAACATATATTTACATAACTTCAGCTGCAATCCAGCAACACTTGAATTCCTTCGACTCCACCTAACTAGATTTAATGTAACTACATTCATTTCTTCCTACAAAGCATCTTTTCTTCGAACATAGAAGAAATAAAATGTCATGTGTGTTCATAATATACAACCAGCAGGGATAAATCCAATCAATCAATTAGTTACAACATGGTGGATACATCTGAATAACTTCCAGTGATCTTTTAAAGTGTCTTTCCCGTTTGTGTCGTGCTCACAGAATGTAATGTGATTACAGCAAACTGTGAATACATCAATAAACACGAAAACCCGGAAGTAAGCTGCGCATGGGTACCTAAGTTTGACAGTAAATACAGCACTTCTACTGAGGTTACTCACCAGTGACGTTGAGCCAGCATATGCTAGAGTTACTCCCAACAGGTCTGACGAGTATGTCACACACATAAAACCCAGAGCCTACATTTTTGTACAGGTTCCAATGGCAACCCTTTGAGAAGCGGTGGCAGTGAATGATATATTTCAAAGTTTAGGAACAATGAGGTGTTTTGGTGTCCACATCTCTTCAACAGTCAGTTCTTTTCAATTGATTACACAGGTTTTTGAAAACGGGGCTCATTCTCTCAAAACACTCAACATAATTCACAAAACCACACAACCAAAGTGCAAAACACCTCATGCTTCCTGCAGAATGAAGCACTGCACTCAGAACCACACACACACACACACACACACACACACACACACACACACACACACACACACACACACACACACACACACACACACACACACACACACACACACACACACTTTTGCACCAAATGGCACACACCTCATATTACCAGAGCCTTTGACCAACCAGTGTTGGTGTGGTGCTCAATCTAAAGCTCACTTTCCTTATGGGCTTTGTTCTGCATGGAGATCATTCTGCACTACAGACAGATGTGTAACTAATTCCTGCAACATGCATGCACAGCACACACTGTACAGTTACAGTTGTGTGAACAAAACATGCTCTCTATCTGATACAGTAAATAGAGAAGTACAATGTGAGGAACATATGAAATACATTTACTGTGTTTGAGGCATCATGTTTTTTACACAACTGTTACTATTTGTTCTGAATGTTGCACCAATTTTTGGAGAAAAATCAAAGTATAACAACAGTATATTTTTGTCTCTGCACATATTTTTGTAACAATGTACTGTATCAAGGATACAAAAAGAGAAACGGTCCACATTGTAATGTTCTGAATAAAGCATTCAATGTCACCAATTTAATGACTATAATGACAATTACTGCTGATGCAAAGGGCATTGACTATATATATATATATATATATATGTATATTTATAATATGTGAAGCTTATTTTACATTTCTTTATTTCAACTGTATTGTATATTCAGTATGTGCTGTTTGAGAAACTACTGACGAGTTACTGAAGAAGTACAACAGTGTAACATTTTAATTCAAACTGAAGTAAAAATAATAATTATGCATTTCAGAATAATTTGCATTAATTTATTATATTACAATTATTGTTGCAATAATGTTATCCTCCATGTTATGTAACTGCTTGTGGCCGTTGTAAATTAATAGATAATAAATGTATTTAATATATCTGTATATATGTATATACTTAGTTGTATCTAATGCACTTTAAGTATTTTCTCATCAATAGACCACAGCTTTATATCGGGGTGAACATGCGTCCCTCTAATGGCCACTAGATGGAGACAAAATGAATAGAGTGCAATATTTTCTTGTCTTTCTTTCCACATTGAAGTCCTTAAAGCTGCCTGTAAACATGTTTTAAACTGTGCTAATATAGTTTATTATTAATGTTATTATTGTTCTTGTTGTAAAAGTGTGTTCTTCATTACTACGTAGGAAATGTTCCTCCAGCAGAGTAGAGAGCTGTGGCACACCGGATGATGCACGCACCTCGCGTTGCCCCAGCTTTGCCAGCAATGTGGAAGACGGTCACAAACAACGACTGCTTTTAGACCATCTCGTTTTTAATAGAGACGGCGGTGGTGTGAGTTAAAGATATAGACAAAAAGCTGTGACTTTCTTCCTCTCAGCTGCACGGCTGCAGCCACCCAACAACGGGGGCATATTTACACACACCCCCGCGGCTGCTGCTGGCCCCGTGCTGACAGAGGCGATGGGGGGGGGAAATATCTCGGGCTGCTTATTTTTAACTGCTGTGTTGGCCGTTGAAACCCCCAGAATTCGGCGAATTGTCCAATACAAATCTTTACATTGCTTTCATACAGAAGCTCCACTTTACTGATGTTCTTCATTACTTCTCTTCTTTTAAATCATTTACACACAAAAGAGTCACAGCCACTTCTTTAATATATAATATTCCAGATTCAAGGCTTCATTGTCATGTGCACAGCACCTGCAGTGTAGATATGTCAATGAAAAACGTAAGACTAGTCTAGGGACTTGGTCTTTGAACCGAAGGGTCGCTGATTAGTTTCTATTGGACCAAAAAAATAAAATAACAATATGGAGTTGGAGAGATACCAGATCACCTCCAAGGACTCATGAAATAGAACTGTATATATTTCAATAATCTAAAGTAACATCTTTAGAATATGATCACAACCAATAAGAAATAATGTAAACTTGTTTTATGTCACAGAAAACGGTATAGTAGTGTAAGAGAAAAAGGGATGCATTTACAATATGTACAAACAGTACAAAAGTAACAAAACACTGAGTGCTCTGTCGGGAGTGAGGCACCAATGATCCTCTCAGCTTCACTTTGCGCATTGTAGAGGATTACCTGGTTAAGAACACCAATGAACATAATTCTTGATGAATCCAGTCTTATTTCTTAAAATTCATTATTGATCAAAAGTAGTTTTCTGATAGTTAAATCACAAGCTGATGAGATCCTTGGACCTTTCTTGTTTTATAGCATAATGCTCCGAAGATTCATTTGAAGAGGGGGTTTCAGACTCAATCACAATGGTCCCTGGGGCTTGAATATCTGAGGAACTAATCTTCTGTTCAACTTCATTGTTGTTTCTCCAATAATGAGATTTAGTACGCAAAACTTTGAAGACATAGACAGTGACTGAGAGACAGACTAGAAATGCTGCAACTGCCACTGTCACTCCAACGTAGATCCAGATGTATCTCCGTCTCTCTTCTTGTGGACTCTCTGTTGGTCTCTGGGTTTGGAGCTCAGCAGCAGCTGTGGAAAATACACAGTTAGTAACATCATGTTGACATGGAGAAAACCTCTTTCAGTGAAAATAAAGAGTTTATTATTCATTATCTGCTTCAGAAGCTTCAATAATTTTGCATCTTTATTTACCATTGCACCAGAGATTACATCTGAGGTTACTCACCAGTGACGTTGAGCCAGCATCTCCTAGAGTTACTCCCATCAGGTCTGACGAGTATGTCACACACATAAAACCCAGAGTCATTGGTCCTGAGTCTGGAGACATGAAGTGTGAGGCGTCCTTCTGTGAGGACGTGTTTGTCCCACTGGACTCGTCCTGCAAACTGTGGATCCTGAGACTCTGGGGATTCATCACCTTCACGTAGTTCAAACAGGACGTAGGGTCTGCTCTCAGTAAACAGGAAACAGTAGCTAGAAATGGAGCTGAGGGAAGTGTCTCTTCTGGTGCTGAAGGTCCACTCCAGGGTGATGTTCTGGTTCTCCTCTGCCTGATAGGAAGTCTGAGTCACATTCACTACAAATGTTCCTGTGGAGGAGACACAGAGGGACTCTTTAAACTGCAGCTATGTTCCTGTGGAGGAGACACAGAGGGACTCTTTAAACTGCAGCTATGTTCCTGTGGAGGAGACACAGAGGGACTCTTTAAACTGCAGCTATGTTCCTGTGGAGGAGACACAGAGGGACTCTTTAAACTGCAGCTATGTTCCTGTGGAGGAGACACAGAGGGACTCTTTAAACTGCAGCTATGTTCCTGTGGAGGAGACACAGAGGGACTCTTTAAAATGCAGCTATGTTCCTGTGGAGGAGACACAGAGGGTCTCTTTAAACTGCAGCTATGGTCCTGTGGAGGAGACACAGAGGGACTCTTTAAACTGCAGCTATGTTCCTGTGGAGGAGACACAGAGGGACTCTTTAAACTGCAGCTATGTTTCTGTGCTGCTTTACTGTAGCTCTCATCAGGACTAACGCTTAATTCAGTAACAGTTTGCTCTTATTCATAACAAAGCTGAAAGCTGGGAAACAAGGGTAAGGAATAATAAGTTAAACATGTTCAAAAAGCTCTTTATTTTTCTCATACTGTCTGTGCTTCAGCACCTCGTTTCACCCTCTGTCTGAAACCAGAGCTTACACAAACTACTTCATAAAAGGCATGATATAAAAAGTTTATAAATTTGTCTTAGTAGGAAATAAAGGAATAAACTGACCAGAGACACAGGAGGTGAGGAAGAAGAGCAGCAGGATGAGGAAGATCATCTTCTTCCTGTGAGAGGACACACACACATCAAGGCAAATGTTACATATAGGAAAGTAGAACAAGGTCTAAGCTGCAGTGATGTTTCCTGTCTTTTCACTTTGCTTTATCTAAATGTATTTTTTTTATCATGAAAAAATATATATAATGGAGAGGAATCAAATATTCCCAGTTCACCTAACATCCCATGTCTGTTGTTGAACTGTGTTTACTGAGTGAACCCACCACCCTATAATCCAGTCACACTTTGTCTCACATTATAATCTAATATAGTGATACTTAAAATGAAGACATTCATCTGTTACCTTTTTTTTTGTTTTCAGTCCAGTAAAATCCAAATGGAGAGAAAAGAGGACATCTCCCGGTGTGACACATCTTCTGGGAAACAGAAGACAGACGGAGACGGACACTCTGATGGAGGAGGAGTTCAAACCCTTCAAACTGTTATTCATGCGCACATGATCTCTTAGTTAATTATTGTCAGAGATAACCATCAAAGATAAGGATTAATTTGCATTATTTAATTATTTAAGGTTTCAACCAGCGGCTGATTAGGTATGAAAAACAGCCCTGGACTTTCAACGTCAACCCATGAATCTGAATTCATCCCAAATGTTCCACGTGGGTTTCAACTTCTTCTCAACCCATACATCTGAATGTATCACACCTTTTCCACGTGCACTAGTAGATATTAAAAACCTGAAAAGGACAGAAAGCTTCCGGTAACAACTGTGACTCTGAAATAAGATCAGCATCGTGTCAGATAAAACATGAACTCTGCACTGAGGGGATATCATCCAATACTTCCTTATACTTAAGTCCCTCAGGCTTTATATTCAAATCACTTATTAAAGGCTGCAGTTTCTCTCCACTGACAATGGTGCATGATGGGAAACTCCTGACACTGATGTAATGAAGTCTTTATGGAACATGTAAAAAACAGTTTCAGCATGAGCTGCTCAGACGTTAAAATGTTTAGGGTTTAACGGTAATGCCATAAACTTTTATTACAACCTGTTCTCTTCCAGTTAATAACTGTAGGTTGATTCCTACCCCACCTGCAGCCAACATGTTGATGCTTGGGAATGATACTGGACGGTGTGTGAAGGTGTGTGTGTGTGTGTGTGACTGCTTCCTTGAGCAAGTCTCTGGGGTGTGAATTGTGTACATGTGTGCATTTCTGTTGAGAGATGTTGCATGATGGGAAACTGTCAGTCTATAATCTAATAAATAGATTATAGACTTTTATTGTCATTACACAGTACAGGTACTATGTGATGAAATGGTGTTTCTGCATTTGACCCATTAGGAGCAGTGGGCGCCCGGGGAGCAGTGTAGGGAGCGGTGCCTTGCTCAGGGACACCTCGGTAGCACTTGGTCTCTCCGGGACTTGAACTGGTGACCTTCCAGCTGCCAAGCCAAGTCCCTATGGACTTCGCCACCACCGCCCACTAGGTAAGAGTCAGGCAGTGGCTCAGTCAGTAGGGGCTTGGACTGGGAGCTGTAGGGTCGCCGGTTCAAGTCCCCAAACAGACCTAAATATGGAGTGTGGACTGCTCCTTGGAGAGGTCCCAGTTCGCCTCCTGCCCTGCCATGGTGCCCGGACATCCCCCTTCCCCCCTCACTCCCATTGCTCCCCGGGCGCTGTTCCTAAGCTGCCCACTGCTCCTAGTACTAGACTCCTGGTGCTAGGATGGGTTAAAAGCAGAGAACACATGTCACTGTGTGCTCTACATGTGAAACCATCAAAGAGGGTTTCATCCCTCCATATTCTATTCTAATGAAGAGCCCATTGTGTTTTCCCTGAAGTCGAACAGTTCAAAGGTGCTCTTACAATATGGTGGTGATAACACTGATAACCTTTTTTAGTTCTGTTTTGATAGTTTATTGTTTTATTATAAGTCAGTATACAGATAGCTGCTTTTCTTGGAAATAAACTCAGCTTGATTTCCTGATAGCAGCAATCTGGTTGTATATAGGGTGAAGGTGCATTTTCTGGTCAGACCTTTGATGCTGTGAAACAGCAGATATTGATATTGAGTCTTCTTCATTATGATCAGACAGGAAGAGTTGCAGTTTGATACAGTTATGGTTTGTCACATCTCTGATAACCACCATTGTTCTGTTAGTCAGTGAGATAGTGCGCTGGTTTTCTGATCAGGGCAGATAAGTTGTTTTTGTGGGCAAGACACTTCACCCCTCAGTGCTCCTGTGGTGATTGTCCACAGTATTGAATGTATGTTAGTCACTTTGGCTAAAAGCGACTAACAAGTGACATGTAATGTAATGTAATATGCTGCTCTAATGATAAGAGGCCATAAAACATTCATTTTGCACTTTTCAACATGACCAATTTCAACGTGCTGCTGTAACGAACTGTACTGTACTAAATAGAAAATACTTACAATATATTTTACATTGAACTCTAGAATCGGAGAGTTCATGGAGGCATCTGTGGAAAGGGACTGTGTTCATAATGTTGAGCAGTAAAAGAGGAGATGTGTGTTCCCATTGGATTGTCTTAACATGCCAAATCTGAGTCTTATAAAATCATGAAACTTCACTTTAATTGTCGTGGGTCTGGTGTGTGAGTTAAGAAGCTTCCTGAAGGGGATGTCCTGTAACTCTGGAATAAAACCTGAGTGGTTTTTTTGTCTGCATGAATGCCATTTTCATGTATTTGACCCTTCCTTCCTCTCACTAAAGAGTAGTTGGCATTTTGTATACATTTCATATAAATACACTTGCTCACTTTTACTATGGTTTGTGTTTTAGTAATCCAGCAGAGCATGCAGAAGCAGGTGAACCAATGAGAGCAGCAGCTACAACATATATACATTTCTTTTATTTAATCAGGAAAACACAGACAGGATTCCTCAAAATGAACTTAAATTCTCACTTTAAAATGTCCCAGATCAAATCAATCTGTGTGATCATCAGAGACTGAAGAGGTTTAAATAATCCCAGCTGGAAACAGGAAGAGCTGAGGGCGAGTAAAGAGCGCCCCCTGCTGCATTCATCAAGAACAACACTGTAGATATTAAATATGAGTAACACCAGCGTAGATATCCTCACTGTGTATCTGGTGAACTGATCATGAATACAGCGAGCTGAGAGGCGTTTGGCATAAATCATAACATGTATCAACATAATAACCCTTTAATACGTCTAATTCAATCATCTTTACAGTTTAATTAAAGTGTGTATTGAACTTTAAATCAACAGAGAGTTCCCATCATGCACTGCTCTCTGAGAGCCTTCAGTTTATGACGTAACCACCAAGCCTTAGAGATTCAGTGAGGAGTTTAATCAGAGTTTGAAATATGAAATATACACACCGCTGCACACTGACAGTGAGCAGAGGAGTGTGTGTTTGTTTCAGAGGAAACATCACGTGACATGTATGAAGGATTTATGTATCATGTATTTCAGATCTGTAGATGTTTCTGCTGATGCTTCTCTGCTGTCGTTCTGCACCTGTCCACCCTGGCCCTTTCTCATTTCTCTAACTCCCCTCCTCGACTCCCCTCCTCGACTCCTATCCTCGATACTTAGTCCCGCCCACAGGAGATGTGAGCCGAGGAGCCGAGGAGGGGAACCGAGGAGAGAGGAGGGGAAGCAGCAGGCGGTTAGAGAAATGAGAACTCCTCTCCTCTGAGCGGTCATTTTAAAGAGACGTCCATTAATGATGACAGGAGGCACAGCAGCCCTCTGTCTGATGGACAGATGAGTTCATGACCACTTTGATTCATTCACAGTGCAGAATAATGAGACAATAACAGGCTACAGATGCGGACACACACACACACACACACACATATATATATATGTATATATTTATATAAATATATACATATATATATGTATATATTTATATAAATATATACCATTTCAGAATCAAACAGAGCACTCTCATATTAACGTAACACTATCAGAGACTGGATATATCCCCCCCCTCTCTCTGGTCGCTACAATGAGGAAAATAAATGACGGGCCAAAAGTTTTATTTACAAGTATTAAATGTAAGCAGAGGACACCAAACCAACTGAGACCTGTCTGTCCGCTGCATCTACGCACACACTGTACCACACGCACCTACAGCTAACAGCCGTTGTGTATTTTATTGTGAAGCACTAAATGGTTTTAGAAAAATATGGACTCTTTGTTTGTAGATATCTACTAAACTACAGCAAAGAGAGTAGGCCTGTTATACTGAGTGATATATATTATACACACTGCTCTGATTTCTGCACGGACCTCACAGCTGTTCTCACTGTAAACATTGCGTCGCGATGAAAGCAGTTAATAAAATAATATCCAGGGGATGCATGCAGAGCTGTGATTGGCTGAGATAAGTCCGGCCGTGCATATTTTGAAACATCTCTGTTCCCGGAAATGCATCCACGAAGGAGCCGTGGAGGACCGAGGACCCATCAGTGTATCCTCGGTTATAGCTCCTCCAGAAAGCTTTTTAAGGGAGGAATCTTTGTTTTCTAATGTGCCTGCTACAGTGCTTCTGCTACTACGGAGTGCTGAAGAAAAGTGGGAGCAGTTGGACCATGGATGTATAATAAGAACTGGATACAGCGTGGGAGGCGGGGCCTCATTCATTCCTATGAGAGTTGCTCATTAGCGCATGATGATAAAATGGCCCAACTTTTGAGAGAGTGAAACGTCACAGATTACCCGGCATGCCTGAGAAGTACCCGTATGTGCGCTCATAGCGCATGCGCAACTTTAACCAAAATGCTCGTTCACATCAAGCACATCAATTTGCGTACACGTTACAGCACCGCACGTTCATGACAGCATGGATGGATTTGATATTAACGAGGCGGCAGTTAGCAGCTAGCGGCTAGCTAGTAATTATGCTCATGTACACATCAATGTTATGTACTTATATTACGCTGTAACAGAATCTAGTGATATCCAACAGAGCTTCATTTAGCATGAAAGAATGATTGCACTGTATATATATATATATACTTATAATAATAAGTAATATTAACTTTATTTAATACAACATTTACGGTACAAGATGTAATCATACAGCCCATGTAGTATGATAATGAATTACAGCAAACATGTGCAATATATCCATTATTACAGCTCCGTGGGATGGCAGTAAGACGGTCCGTTCTTATTGTGCATCCATGGGTAAAGATAAACGCAACTCACATTGGTTTCTCAAACAGCATCTCTGTAAACTACGTGTATTCACTGAATGTCACTCTCTGCCTTTAACGGCTCGTTGTAGCTCCAATAGCTCCAGCCCCCACCCTCCCTGTGAGCACAGTGTGCTCTGATTGGTCGGGACACGTAACATGAACGTGCCGGGTGGCGCGGTCCCGTGGGTTAGATGCGCGTTCATAATGCAGAGGGAAATAACTCTCAGAATAACGTTATTAGCACATTATTACAACTTGAGGAACGAATGTTTTTAATAAGGGCTATACAAGTGTTCATACTGGGTAGTTTATTTAGTTTAAAAAAAATTATCCAACGATTTACAGACCATTCTTTCCCCATGTAAGTCAATGGGAAAAAGTGTTTCCGGGCCTGGCAACCAAACGGAAGTGTAGTACCGCCGTTTGGCCAGCACGAATATTTTCATGTGAGTCCGGCGCACTTCCTGGGGGCTTGAGTTGGACGTGCCTACTTCCTATTTATACGGAAGTGAGGCCGGAGGTGGGGCCCACGTCATTGGTGGGCGTGGATTAAGTCTGTCAGTGCTGCACACGTGCAGTGGGATTACCCAATAGCGATAGCCGTACGGCCCGTCCCCACAGCGGCATGCGTTGAAGCTTCCAACGCTTCTGCCCATTCACTTTGAATGGGGTGACGTCACTTTTAGCCGAACTGCATTTTGGGAAGCGACGTGGAGGGTTGCTGGCGTTGCTCGCTTCAAAAGTTGAGCAATGTTCAACTTTTGGCGCCTCGACGGAGGCGTCAGCCAATCGAATCATATGCCAGTCCAAGCTCTAGCCAATCAAACCGCGTGCTTGTGTGTCTGGGGCGGGAGATTCATGTGATTGGTTGTTGGTCGAGTTTCAGACACGCCCGCCGGCGTGCGTTGAAGCTTTCAACGCTTCTGCCCATTCACTTTGAATGGGGTGACGTCACTTTTAGCCAAACTGCATTTTGGGAAGCGACGCGTTGCTCGCTTCAAAAGTTGAGCAATGTTCAACTTTTGGCGCCTCGGCAGAAGCGTCAGCCAATGAAATCCCGTTTATGCAAATCTGCCAGTACAAGCGCTAGCCAATCAAACTGCGCAGGTCATTTCCTCATATTCCAAAAAATGGAGGGAAAATTCATTATAGCGGTAGTGAATCACCCGGTGCTGAATGATCAGTCTCTGTTCATCTACCGGGATACAAACCGGAGGAGCGAGGCATGGAGGGAGGAGGCAGAGACAGTGGGTGAAACTGGTAGGTTTTCGCCTGTTTGGGGATTTTATATCCAGTTTACTTCGTTTTAACATTGCTATTGCTTTGTATGTCGGGGGCGTGTGATTGGTTGTTGGTCGCGTTGCTCGCAAAAAACAGACAAGATGGGAGGGGGAACACAGAGACAGGAAACCACAGACAGAACATGACAAAAACACAACACAGACAGATCGTAACAGTTCCTGTCAGAAAACGAGAGGCTCAGTGCTCCAGTTTTGACCACTTGTGGTATCAGAACTAGGATTGACCTATCTGGGTGTAAACATCAGCCCAATTATTAACGAGATGATCCCAGCTAATTACAACCAGCTCACAGATGCAGTTATACAGTCGATCAATAGACGGATTAAATTATCCATCTCATTGATTGGACGCATCAACGTTCTCAAAATGACAATTTTACCCAAACCTTTTCCAATCGATTCCACTTTCCCCACCATCTTCCTTTTTTAAACTGTCAAAGAAAACTTTTTCACACTTCATTTGGAATAATAAACGTCCAAGACGTAGGCTCTCTTTGTTATATTTCACATTCGATAGAGGTGGACTACAATTACCGAATCTCACCTGGTATTATTGGGCGGCTCAAATTAGGGCGGGCTGTTTTATTTAGTGAAGGACCTTCGCTTGCTGTGCCCATAAACCTTTATATTTACTCAGCAGATAAAAGAAAGTTAATTAAACAGACAAGGAACCCCTTGCTCAAAAACACGATGGTGGTTGGTCTCAGTGTTCTGACATACTTTGGTGAGACACAGAATCTATCCCAATTCTCACCAATGTTTGGTGATGATGGATTTCGGCCAGGCAGGGCAGATCCAGGCTTTAACATCTGGGCTACCAAAGGTATTGCTAAGGTGTCTGACGTTGATAAAGAAGCTACGTGTACATGTCATTTGAAGAGCTCAGAGCCACATGTGGAATTCCTGCAAAGCACTTTTTCAAATATATCCGACTCCCGAGTTGTATAAGGTCCTGCCAGGGCAGCTTAGAACTTCCCCCTCTGTCCACTCTAGAAAACATCACTTTGAAACATCATGAAGCCAGGGGTCAAGTGTCCTTATTACAATCTGTTTGCAAATGAATGTAAAGAATCCTCAAGCTATATCTTGAAGGCCTGGAAATTGAACTTAAAACTAAATATAACAGGAGGAATGGTCAAAGGCTTGCTCCTTGGCTCAAACTCAAACAACGAACACACACTCCAAATGACTACAGTATGAATGGCTAACCAGACAGTACGTTACTCCGGCTAGGTTGCACCACTTTAATCCTGATATTCCTGATACATGCATTACATGTAACAACCTGAAGGGGTCGCTCTTTCACTGTATGTGGGAGTGCCCACAAATACTCTCCTTTTGGCAAAGGGTATGAGAGCTGTGGTTATGGACAAAGTGGTACCTCTTGATCCTAAATTGTGTATCCTGAATATAAACCCTCATGACTTTGTAACTTCCAAGAATGTGAGGTTTCTGCTCAATGCTTGCTTTGTGGACGCTAAACGGTGCGTAGCTCGCACATGGAAGGAACCATCAACCTGTGGACTTTCTCAACGGCTGAAAGGGATGACTTTCTACCTTGCTCTTGAAAGGATACGTGTTTTCCTTAAAACAAACTAGCTGGAAAACCTTTTCCCACTTCCTGGAGCATAATGTCTACAACATGATGGAGGATGAAGATGAATATTATTTGGGCTGTGTTTCTATTTTCTTCTTTCTTTCTACTGTGTTGTTTGTTTTGCTGCTAGTATGTAAAGTCTGTCTTGTTTATTAAATGTCATTTATATGCAGACAAACCAGTAAAAATATGTATTAAAATAAATAAATATAAAAGAACAGCAAAAACCATCAAAACAAATTATACAAAGACGCAAATAAACAAAAGGAGAAGACAACCATAGTACCATTACATGTTTTTAAAGCTCGGTTGGATGCTAACCAATCAGATGCTGTTGGTACCTGTACATGTGGTTAAATATGTAAATTGTAATCCCTGTACATTTTGCTGTATGATGTCCTTTTGTTGTTCTGTTGTTTATGTTTTGATGTCTTCTTGTGGAACCTACTGCTGCAGGTCTCCCTGGAAAAAGAGATCATTGATCTCAATGGGATTTCACCTGGATAAATAAAGGTTTTGAATTGAATTGAATTAACAACAACTTTTTGAATTAAAATTAACAATTTTAAATACATGAAAAAAAGAAAAAAAATAAGAGAAAAAAATAAAGAAATAAATAAAACAGTATCAGTCCAACGCAGAACAAGAAGTCTCTCCGTCTCTCTTCTTGTGGACTCTCTGTTGGTCTCTGGGTTTGGAGCTCAGCAGCAGCTGTGGAAAATACACAGCTAGTGACTCTTTTCATACAATTCTGTATCAGATATTTTAATGACCTTGCATGTTTATTATCCATTTCACATACTGCAGAGCTACCATCTGCATATTTAAAAAAACGTTTTAATTTAAATACGTTTTCCACAGATCTTATTTCCAGCTATTTTCCTAAATCCTAAGGAGAAATCTCTTTTTTGTCGAGGGAACCGGCAGCTTCCTTCAGGGTTTTAGGACGCGTCTCTGCACCTCTCTAATGACTTTGCATCTTTGTTGACCATTAGACTAGATCTACTAGAGTCTGCACATTAAAGAAGTGAAGTTTGACAGTAAATACAGCACTTCTACTGAGTTTACTCACCAGTGACGTTGAGCCAGCATCTCCTAGAGTTAGTCCCATCAGGTCTGACGAGTATGTCACACACATAAAACCCAGAGTCATTGGTCCTGAGTCTGGAGACATGAAGTGTGAGGCGTCCTTTTGTGAGGACGTCTTTGTCCCACTGGACTCGTCCTGAAAACTGTGGATCCTGAGACTCTGGGGATTCAACACCTTCATAGAGATGAAACAGGACTGAGTACCTGCTCTCAGTAAACAGCTTACAGAGGGTAGAAATGGATCTGAAGTTAGTGTCTGTTCTGGTGCTGAAGGTCCACTCCAGGGTGATGTCCTGGTTCTCCTCTGCCTGATAGAAAGTCTGAGTCACATTCACTACAAATGTTCCTGTGGAGGAGAGACAGAGGGACTCTTTAAACTGCAGCTATGTTCCTGTGGAGGAGACACAGAGGGACTCTTTAAACTGCAGCTATGTTCCTGTGGAGGAGACACAGAGGGACTCTTTAAACTGCAGCTGTGTTCCTGTGGAGGAGACACAGAGGGACTCTTTAAACTGCAGCTATGTTCCTGTGGAGGAGAAACAGAGGGACTCTTTAAACTGCAGCTATGTTTCTGTGGAGGAGACACAGAGGGACTCTTTAAACTGCAGCTATGTTCATGTGGAGGAGACACAGAGGGACTCTTTAAACTGCAGCTATGTTCATGTGGAGGAGACACAGAGGGACTCTTTAAACTGCAGCTTTGTTCCTGTGGAGGAGACACAGAGGGACTCTTTAAACTGCAGCTATGTTCCTGTGGAGGAGACACAGAGGGACTCTTTAAACTGCAGCTATGTTGCTGTGGAGGAGACACAGAGGGTCTCTTTAAACTGCAGGTATGTTTCTGTGGAGGAGACACAGAGGGACTCTTTAAACTGTAGCTATGTTCCTGTGGAGGAGACACAGAGGGACTCTTTAAACTGCAGCTATGTTCCTGTGGAGGAGACACAGAGGGACTCTTTAAACTGCAGCTATGTTCCTGTGGAGGAGACACAGAGGGACTCTTTAAACTGCAGCTATGTTCCTGTGGAGGAGACACAGAGGGACTCTTTAAACTGCAGCTATGTTCCTGTGGAGGAGACACAGAGGGACTCTTTAAACTGCAGCTATGTTCCTGTCGAGGAGACACAGAGGGACTCTTTAAACTGCAGCTATGTTCCTGTGGAGGAGACACAGAGGGACTCTTTAAACTGCAGCCATGTTTCTGTGGAGGAGACACAGAGGGACTCTTTAAACTGCAGCTATGTCCCTGTGCTGCGTTACTGAGAAGCTTTAACCTGTCTCTGATTGGCTGAAACACCAAACAGATCATTGCAGAATTACCCATAATCCCCTCTGTTTCAGCCCTGTTTCCAAAGTGCTGATCCTCTGTCTGTTACTTTAAATGAAAATAAGGAGCCCCTCCCCACGCCCCTCTGAGAGAGATTTGGTTAAAAAGAACACAAGTACGGCAAAGTACTTCCCAAGTTCCCAGCACTTAGTGCCCCCATGGAACTAAGTACAGATCGCGTTCACACCGGAATAAGTTCCTGGGGGAGGATTAGGCAAATGAGCCGCTGACGTCACTTCTTCTTCTTCTGCTTTGAGTTTACTGGCAGGCCGCAAACCACTTCACGGCGTATACTGCCACCCGGAGTCCCCGGCCGGAAGTCCCCGGAGTTGGGGAAGGCTTCAGTAGAAGCTGCTGGGACTCCCAGCAGCTTCTACTGAAGCCTTCCGAGTAAATCGCCAGAACGCCGACACCTCCTCATCTCCACCGCTCCCATGTTTTATTTTGTGTTGCCATAAGTTAGTCTCTCTCCGTTGGTGCGCTGGGCTAATGCTAATACTAATAATGCTAATGTCAGGAAATACAATGGCGGCTTCACAAAACTTTTCAGAGTTTTACGGGGCGTGGTTTGCAATCCGCCCAGCCAATCAGAAATTGGTACTATTTCTCCCCAGGAAAGTATCACCTCTCTAGCAGGGACTAAACATGGGGGTAAAAGTTCTCGGAACTATGTTCTCTTTTTGGTGTGAACGCAACATTCCAGTCACTAACGGAACTAAACGGGAAAAGTACGGGAAAAAGTACTCCAGTGTGAACGCGCCTATTGGTGCTCTAGGAGGAGATTCAGGTGATAAGGGGGGGGGGGGGCTAATGGTTACACAAGCCAAAACATCGTTATGACATCATAAAGTGGCCAAAATCTGATCAGCTCATTTTCAGACAGGTTTTTATAGAAATGGATCAGGAGCTCCAACAAGGCGTGTAGGACAGAGAGTGAAAACACAGACTATACAGAGATGCTGTGTGTGAGAAACCAATGTGAGTTTGGAACATTGAACAATGTGAATCTATTCTAGTAGACCTCAACTATGGAATTATGATCAGTAGAAATGGCCATGACACGGGCCCTTTAGATCACGTCTGTTGAATCGTGTTTTTACCGAGTGAACCCACCACATTATAATCCTGTAACACTTTGTCTGATCGTCACATTGTAATCTGAGTTAATCATAATGAATAAAGACATGCCTACGTTGCCTTTTTGAGTCTTCAGTCCATTAAAATCCAAACGGAGACGAGAGACATGTCCTGTCTTTGTGTCTGAAGTCTTCAGAGCTGCAGGAGCACAGGTGGAGGTGCTGAGGTGTTTCAACAGCACGTCTACAACAATCTGAGGAGTGTTTGTTTAGCTCACGCCCTCAGTTAGTACATCTCAGAGTGAATCATATGGGAGCAGATTTACAGGAGAGATAAGGGTGGTTTCGTGGTTTGTCCTATTCACTGTTACATGTCTGATATATTTAATGTAAAGCGCTTTGAGCATTTGGAAAAGCGCTCTAATAAATGTAATGCATTATTATTATTATTATTATAATGATCAAACAGGATTAGTTGCAGTTTGATACAGTTATGGTTTGTCACATCTCTGATAACCGTTGTCCTGTCAATAGTGCGCTGGTTCAATCCCAGCTGCAGTCAGCATGTCGTTGTGTTCCGGGGCAAGACACATATTTATCAGGTTTGCAACGGTTTATCTTGGTGTTGGTCCGTGTTTGTAATATTATAATGTATCCATTCATCATTGTGTGATCCATATGGGTTAGTAGAGCTTTGATTATTCAGATCACAATGTTGTGCACGTTAAAATGAGCTGATCATTGCTCTTCACCTGCTGACCCACGACTGCACCTCCACCTACTGCTGCAACACTTCTGAAGTTTGCAGAACACAATGGACTTTGACTTTTATGATCGTTATCGGATGAAAATGACTTCGTAAACGGTTGGCTGCCATCCAGCTTTCACATTTGTCAAGATAAGTTAATGGTTGGATCCCAAATAGAATAGAATATATGTTTGTTGTCATCATACAAAGTACAACGACATTTCTTTGGCAACTCTCACTGCCGACAGAAAGAGATAAAGGCCAATCAAAACAAGGGAGAGGTGATTTTTAACCTTTGAACAACTACTCAAGTTTCACAGGTATCCTCACTGTTTACCAGAGGCCTGTACTACGAAGCTGGATGTTCTCTTTTTAGCAGGCTAGATCTCCATGGTAACTTATGCTGTGCGGCTAACCTCCGGAGCAGGTTAGGTTGCAGGCTAAGAGCTCAACTCAGTGAAAGCACCGCCTGGCGCCTGCTGACCAATCAGAGCTCAGTGTGCGGAGTTTAAAGCGATCAAGTCATATGACAGTAGAAAGGAAATACAGAAAAGCTGCCGTTGCAGGAAAGACGGCCGGCAAAAATCACCGACTGTGTGAACGTGAACATTAATAGAATATCACCTCCATCTTCAGAGCAATCTGACTATTATAACATTAGCGTTAAGAAAGCTTACTTAAAGAGCCTGTGACAGCATCCCAACAACTGTTGTGCAATGAAATATTGGGCTACTAGTCATCTCGAACCGTCAGTTTAAAAAAGAAGGTGCGATACCGTTCCGATAAATATCAATAATTTCGAACATCGCGGGGAAATTCCTTCGAGTCATTTTGAAGTTTTGGGGGAAGCCGGAAGTGACGTCAATGCGGGAACGCTTCACTGTGCGGTGAGAGAGCCAAACACAGACAAAGTGTGTTGTCATGCGTAGAAATGGTGAATTACTGAGTTTAGGCACGTTAATAACGTTTTAATGAAGTTGACTACAGTATATTCATATTTGTCAGTGCTTTCATGTCAATTCGGCGAACATAAACATAAATGATCGTGGTGAAGATGATGATTAAATTAGGATTACAAATCGGTAGTGAGAGCTGCTGAATTTCCTCCCGTAGGATGTGATATAAAAACAAATCGATTATTTTTGTAGTTGTAAACTCAAGTGGATGAAACTACATTTATTAGTGCTTTCATGTCAATTCGGCGAACATATGATACATTAAATGATCGTGAGGATGATGATTAAAAATCGTTTGTTTGAGCCGGTCTGCATTTCCTGATGAGAAAACAAACCGATGCTTTTTGTAGTTGTCGTACACCAACATGGATTAAACGTGTGTTTTTTTTACCACAATGTTGGAGAAATTAATGGATAAAATGCACGGATTATTATTATTATTATTATTATTCCCACTCCGATCGGGACACTAGGTCCACCGTTTCCCCGCAGCGAGGCTCCCCCCGTTGACAGTTTACGTGGGCTGGGTGCAGTGGCGGACTGGCCATCGGGACGAATCCCGATGGGCCGGTACCGAAGTGGGCCGGTCGGATAAGTCACTAGTACATCCCCATAGGCGGCGCGTGAGGCTCAGGTTTGGGCTAAATAACTTCTTTTACCTGACGCTGCCCGCCTCCGGTGTCTATAGAAAAGAGATCAACTCAGTGTGCGGAGTTTAAATCTCTCAAGTCATATTACAGGATAAAGGAAATACAGTTTAAACT
The DNA here is from genome assembly GCA_028583405.1 of Pogonophryne albipinna. NCBI lineage: Eukaryota > Metazoa > Chordata > Actinopteri > Perciformes > Artedidraconidae > Pogonophryne > Pogonophryne albipinna. The sequence continues at coordinate 785,150 of CM053242.1, forward strand.
GCCGTATGCAGAGAAGACGCCGACGTGTCGCACTTATCATTCATATTACATCATCAATTAGATCATCGATCATATAATATCATAATATATCATATATTTCCTTATCCGAGTCAGCTTCTCCAGCCGTATCTGGCCGTGCAACACTTACAGTGTCACAGACTGTATGCAGAAGTATTATTTTAAGCAACACATTATGTTGACGAAACACTCAAGTCAAATGTAATTAAAGTCAGATCCACTCGTGTCTTAGACGTGAACGCGCTCTCAGCTGGTGAGAGAAACCCTGGCTTGATTTACCGAGTTAATAACCAGCGTCGTAGGACCGCTTAGCGAGATCTCGTTTGTTAGTTTGTTGTTGTTAGTTTGTTACTCAAACATATCCAGGGTATGTTGAACTGGCTTCGTAGTACAGGGCACAGGTGGCTAGCAGCGCTAATGTCAAAGACACAGACATTATACATTATATTTGTATTTTACCAGAATGCAGTGACACAAATATTTGGGAAGGCTTAGCCTTCCCCAGCCTACAGCACCCGCCGCCCCCGACATCCCCCACTCCCCCCGTTGACAATTTACTAGCGGTACCGAAGTGGGCCGGTCGAGAGTCCCGGGATGATTTTTAGTCCCAGTCCACCACTGGCTACATGACCGTATGATCGCCCATATTGACGCACCTAATTCCTAAACTTCTAACAGATACAACATAAACCGATCCTTCAGCCTCATATGAGCTCTCAGACACGTTCAAAATTAAACTGTCATCACTGTCTGAGCTTGCTGCTGTGTGCACCATCGTGCGTTTACATGCAGATGCTGGGATCCTGAACGGTGCAGCTGGAGCGCTGTGCCCGCAATGACGTCACCCATAATTTGGCGGGACTTGAAGAATCCCCGAGAAGATCCAGAATATGGTCAACATTGAAGGGCAGATTAATGGTTATCAAAGTACAAATATCCAAAATCAGTTCAGTAACGGTTTTCAAGGGGACAATATTTACTCAAATTGATGGGTTTGGATGATGGGGGAAACTCGTGTCACAGGCTCTTTAAAGTGGACCTATCATGCTATATTTGACAAATATATTGTAGGGCCATACCTCTATAAAACATGTCTGTGAAATTTGTTTTTCAAAATACCAAACAGATCCTGCATTTTAGCCATGCCTCATTTCGCTCTATTTGCTCTTTTCCAGCCCTGTTTTTGCAAGGGCTGATTCTGGGACGTAGCTTTAATGCAAATGAGCTGCAGCTGACCACGCCCGCCTGCAGGAGGGGGGAGCGTGCATTGAGATCAGCTGCTGGGCTGTCAGAAGAGGGGGAAAACTGGTGGCAAACTGGAGAGAATTACAGCGAGGGAGGGATTGCATTGAATAACAGCAGCAGGAGCAAACGCTTGCCTCAGGGAGGGAGAAAAAGAGCCACAGCGGAGAATACACAGAAGGGCAACCATGGCAACCATGCGCGGGAAGTCTCCTTCGCTGCTTTTGTGGCAGACTACCGCGTCACTTACAGGCCTGGCATATGTACTACAGCGTCTCCAGCGCTTTCGAGCGGCAATGGCCGGCCGTGGCCCAACCCCACATTCCCCTGATAGGTGGAGAGTTGGCCATATAGGCGGAGCTCCCCGTTTCTGACGTCAGAACATTTCAAATCTGTATCAGGTCCGTTGCAGCCCTGTTTTTAGAGATTTGGGTATGGAGGAAAAGATAGAGGGTTGTGTTTTCAGACACTTGGTGAGTTCCCCGACGCACCGGGGACACATATTCATGTACAAAAGTGCATTTTGCATGATAGGTCCCCTTTAAATATCTGCCACAACATAAGTAACTGGATCAAAGTAACATTACGTAGCCTACAGTCCGCGGCACTGAGTGCAGACGTTGATGTGTCCCATTATCATTCATATCACATAATGTATCATATATTTCCTTATCTGAGTCAGCTTCTTGAGCCGAACCTGGCTGTGCAACACTCAGTGTCACATACAGTGGGGCAAAAAAGTATTTAGTCAGCCACCAATTGTGCATGTTCTCCCACTTAAAAAGATGAGAGAGGCCTGTAATTTTCATCCTAGGTACACTTCAACTATGAGAGACAGAATGGGGGGAAAGAATCCAGGAAATCACATTGTAGGATTTTTAATGAATTAATTAGTAAATTCCTCGGTAAAATAAGTATTTGGTCACCTACAAACAAACAAGATGTCTGGCTCTCACAGACCTGTAACTTCTTCTTTAAGAGCCTCCTCTGTCCTCCACTTGTTAACTGTATTAATGGCACCTGTTTGAACTCGTTATCAGTATAAAAGACACCTGTCCACAACCTCAAACAGTCACACTCCAAACTCCACTATGGCCAAGACCAAAGAGCTGTCAAAGGACACCAGAAACAACATTGTAGACCTGCACCAGGCTGAGACTGAATCTGCAATAGATAAGCAGCTTGGTGTGAAGAAATCAACTGTGGGAGCAATTATTAGAAAATGGAAGACATACAAGACCACTGATAATCTCCCTCGATCTGGGGCTCCACGCAAGATCTCACCCCGTGGGGTCAAAATGATCACAAGAACGGTGAGCAAAAATCCCAGAACCACACAGGGGGACCTAGTCAATGACCTGCGGAGAGCTGGGACCAAAGTAACAAAGGCTACCATCAGTAACCCACTACGCCGCCAGGGACTCAAATTGTGCAGTGCCAGACGTGTCCCCCTGCTTAAGCCAGTACATGTCCAGGCCCGTCTGAAGTTTGCTCGAGAGCATTTAGATGATCCAGAAGAGGATTGGGAGAATGTCATATGGTCAGATGAAACCAAAATAGAACTTTTTGGTAAAAACTCAACTAGACGTGTTTGGAGGAGAAAGAATGCTGAGTTGCATCCAAAGAACACCATACCTACTGTGAAACATGGGGGTGGAAACATCATGCTTTGGGGCTGTTTTTCTGCAAAGGACCAGGACGACTGATCCGTGTAAAGGAAAGAATGAATGGGGCCATGTATCGTGAGATTTTGAGAGACAACCTCCTTCCATCAGCAAGGGCATTGAAGATGAAACATGGCTGGGTCTTTCAGCATGACAATGATCCCAAACACACCGCCCGGGCAACGAAGGAGTGGCTTCGTAAGAAGCATTTCAAGGTCCTTGAGTGGCCTAGCCAGTGTCCAGATCTCAACCCCATAGAAAATCTTTGGAGGGAGTTGAAAGTCCGTGTTGCCCAGCGACAGCCCCAAAACATCACTGCTCTAGAGGAGATCTGCATGGAGGAATGGGCCAAAATACCAGCAACAGTGAAAACCTTGTGAAGACTTACAGAAAACGTTTGACCTCTGTCATTGCCAACAAAGGGTATATAACAAAGTATTGAGATGAACTTTTGTTTTTGACCAAATACTTATTTTCCACCATAATTTTCAAATAAATTCTTTAAAAATCCTACAATGTGATTTCCTGGATTCTTTCCCCCCATTCTGTCTCTCATAGTTGAAGTGTACCTAGGATGAACATTACAGGCCTCTCATCTTTTTAAGTGGGAGAACTTGCACAATTGGTGGCTGACTAAATACTTTTTTGCCCCACTGTACATACTTTTAATTCATGAAGTATGACGCTTCTCCATGTCTGTGATTGGTCAAAGATCAAGTTTGGTAGGGTTAAGATAACTCAAAGATATCCAGGATCTGTTGAACTTCAAGAAAGAACAGGTTGGGAACCATTGTTTTAAATTAATAATAATACATGACACTTATATAACGCTTTTCTAAAAACTCAAAAACAAAGAAAATACGTAGAGAGACAAATGTCTTTTTTTAACATTTCTTTCAGTTATTTTTAAAATACAACACTCGTCTTTTCTGATATTTTCAAAGTACTATGGTTTATGAAAGAAAAAGTAATACTAAACAGTTTTTTTCTCATATTTTCATTTTTCTCCCAAAACACAAGTATATCGATTTTTTCTCATATTTCCGACATACTAAAGCGTAGTTTGTTGAAAATATGATAGAAAACGACGAAGCAAAAGCCTATATTTATTTAGCGGGTGGACCAACACTGGAAAAAGTCAAGGTTCAGTTTGTTGAGGATACAAACAGACGAACTGAAAACACATTTCTAGTCCAACAAATATCCGTGCTTACAGCAAATTATAGTTTAAAACAACAACTACAAGGAGACGACACTACAAACTTTTAATCATTTATTTAACCGCATAGAAAAATCCAGCACAGACAACAACAGCCTTTTGTTCGGTACGTCAGTGCTTCTGAAACTGAAGAAAGACAGACGATAAAAAGCAGCAAACGTAAGGCACTAAATCTCTACTGAGTGTTTAGAATTTATCATGAGAAAGAAAAATAAACTCAAAAACAAGACAAATACACAAATGGAAACCCGCATCAACGAGACAAACGGACGATTAAAACAACATTTAAAGAAAGTCCGCAGAGCTTGTATTTGTCCGACTCTTCTAACCCGAGTCCTGAGGGATTTGATGAGGCCTTTTAAAGCTTCTCTTTGCTTTCAGCAGAAGTGCAACGCTAAACTTGGTTTATGCTTTTAGCTGAATTATTGTTTAAAGTTGTACGAGGCACTATAACAGAATAGCGATCAACCGTTTGTAGAAAGATAAAGCTGTGAAGCTATAACAAAAAGACTGGGAATAGCTAGCCTGAAAAGAAAAGGAGAATATCCAGAGTACTGTCGTCCGATTGGCTGAAAACTAGTAACCTCTATCCAAGCCCCGCCCCCTGTGGGAGGAGCTAAACGGAACATATTCAAACCTCGCCTCCGCCACGGATCATTATCTAGCTTAGCTTTGCACAAAGACTGGAAACAGTTGGAAACTAAAAAAAAAAAAAATATTAAAAAAATAAGAATGTCCAGTGTCCTGTCCTCTGATAGGCTGAGAACTAGTATCCTGTACTCTGGTTGGCTGAGAACCAGTATCTTCTCTCCCGGCCACGCATCCTTATCTAACTTAGCTTAGCACAAAGACTTGAAACAGGTGGAAACAGCTAGCATGGCTCTGAAAAGACGGGGGAAAAATAATGTCCAGTGTCCTGTCCTCTGATTGGCTGAGAACTATTGTTGGCCCCGCCCCATGTGGGAGGAGTTAAACTGAACATAGTCAAACCCCGCCCCCCCAACGCCTCCTTGTCTCCGTCGTTGCCCCCCCCTCCCTGAGTCATGGCCCCCCCTTCCTCTCCCCCCTCTCCAACTTCTCCCTCGCCCCCTGTGGTTTAAGGTCTGGGGTTTAAATGCCACCTCCCCCCATTGGTCCTCGGTGCTGCAGCCAACCGACAGAGACTCCGCCATGGCAACGGTCGTCGGGCGTCCACTGGAACCCACGACTCCATAGGGCCACTTCCTGTTGCCGTGGTAACTGCGGGGCGTGTTGACGTTGTCCCCGGTGACCGTCGTCTTGGAGATGTCAAAGTGCGACGGAGAGCCGGGGTTTCTGGAGCCGTCGGGGTTCGAGAGCAACTTCATCTGAGAGGAGGATTACAATGTTATAAATACTAGCAAAACAAATGTAACTACTACGAGTTATTATTTTACTATTAGAACACATCTTTTCTACTTTGACAAGGATTAACACATTTTACTACAACTACTACTAAGACTGTTACTACTACTATAACTACTACTACAACAACCACTACAACTACTACTATTACTCCAACTACAACTGTCCATAGTAATCTTCCTGTCACTATAAAGGGATGTAACAACTAAAACAAACGTAAAACAACAAATATTATTAATACTAGTGAAATGTTACAATTTGAACAATACTCACTATAGGGTTGTTGTTGAGGGGGGGGTCCACCAGCAGCACGGCTCGCTGCAGACTGTCTCCACAGTCCTTCTTATGGCCTGATGGGAAACATTAAAATACTAGACGTTAGCATCAAAAGAATAACAGTTTGAAGACTACATTACCCAGAAACCCTTTGTGCTGTTGCTTAATAATTAACACCAAACATTAAGGGATTCTCAACATTGTTTTTAGACTTATAAACTGACTTATAGACTGAACATTTACTCAAGTACTGTGTTTAAGTATTTTGGGTAACGTGAGCAAAACTCCTGTATGCGTTGTCTAATGCCAAGAACAGAATAATATAATATCCTTTAAATATAATTCTACTTTGTATACTTGAGTACATTTAGCTGATAATACTTTTACTTCAGTAACATTTTGAAGTTGTAATAGAGTATGTTGAGAGTGCAGTAATAGTACTTTTACTTCAGTAAGGATGTGAGTACCACCTCTGATAAACGTACCATATCCAGAAACCACCACTTGTATGTTGGGGTTAGCATTAGCCACGTTAGCAGCAGCCGGACCCTCCAGAGGAGCAGGGACTCGGCACGGACCCTGGCCCTGGATTTTGTCTCCGTTTGTGGGTTGACGCTGCTCTGTGACCCCATGGAGCTCCTCCAATGGGGGGGTCTGGTGAGAGGAGGGGGGGTACGGAGGGTAGGGTTGGGGGTAACCCTGACCCCGATATGATGCATTCTGGGGGGGATAAGCATGCGTGAAGCTGGGGTTTCTGGGTAGGGGAACCTGGTGTTGTTGCCATTGTTGTTGTTGGTGTTGGGGAGGGGGAATGGAGGCTGGAGAGGGAGGAAAGGGAGGCTGAAGAGGGTAGGTTTCCTGGGGTCTGGAGGGGGGGAACTGGGGGGGAGGAGAGGGGGAGGGGGAGGGAGGTTTGGGGTTCAGCTGGTAGGTTTGTTGAAGGGGGAGGAGGTATAAGTAGGGGGGGCACAGGGGGTGGGAGTAGGCCTGCAGAGAGAGAGAGAGAGAGAGAGAGAGTGGAGGGGTCAGAGTCTGTGTTCAGTACCAAAAGAAAGCTTGTTTAGAATTTGATTAACTCTCAAAGTGTCAGAAAATAAAACCCTCTCTCTTTTCCTCCGTACCCACATCTCAAAAAACGGGGCTACAACGGAGCTGATCCAGATTTGCGTCCAATATGACGTCATTACTAAAATGTGGGCGGGCTTTACCCCCACGGGCCAATCAGAAACGTTGCTGTCAGAAACAATGAGACGTGTTTTGGACGTAATATGGTCGGTGTTTACATTAGCATGCCAACACTCAGAGCTAACCTGTACTGGAGAGCATGTGTGGTGTTTTTTATTTTTAAGCTACTGACCCAGAATCAGCACTTTTCTAACAGGGCTGAAATAGAGGGATATGAGGCATGGCTAAAATGCATGATCCAGGGCTCGACATTATAAATGGCCCGCTGGCCCGGAAGCACTATTTAGACACCCCGGGCCAGCATAACGTACTTTCCACTTGCCCGCTCGGGCCACTAAAAATATTGCTTTAAAAAAAATGTGTCCTGTGGTATTGGTATTTTGACTAGCAATTTTGTTAAATTGTTTTCTTTATTAACGCTACAACATGGCGTTCCGTGAGTCGGTTGTCGTTGTTGGGGGAAAAGCAAACAGCTGTTTGCTGCGGAGCGCAGCGCGAGCAGGCTCCCGTGAGCGGGAGCGCACTTCTTCACTACAGACTATCGCGCCACCTAACCATTCGCCAAAATGTTTTTAATACCAGCGGTAGCCGGGCAAAAAACTATCTTCAAATAAAAGAAAGTCACCGGAGGAGTTAAAGGAGAGTGACAGGGAGCATGAGAAGAAGAGGGAGAGAAAGTTTCAGCTTGATCGATGGAGTTGGCTTCTGGTGCAGTGACGTATCCTAAAACCCTTTTATAATCTATCGATTAGATTTATGATTCGAAAATGTTAAAAGTAGGGTAGACATGTGGAGATTATCCGGCTGAACAAAACGTGCATTTATCAAACAGGTTTGTTTTCCACAGACCTTATTTCAGCTATTTTCCAAAACCCTGTGGAGAAATCCCATTGCTTTCTGTGGAGGGAACCAGCAGCTTACTTCCTGGTTTTAGGACGCGTCACTGCACCTCTCAATATGATGCCAATATAAACAAGGTCTTCTGTCGGCTCTGTACATCAATGCCGACCTATGCTGACAAGTAAGTGAAGAGTAGACAATATAAAGGTATTGGCTGTAGAGAAATGTCCCAGCAGTTTAGGATAATGAAGGATCTAATCTAATCTATAGCCATTACATGTCTAACTCCTAATGACAGGAAGGCAGAAAGTGCATTATACAAATTATAATACTCATAATTGCAGACATTTTTTAGCAATGACCAAAATATCATTATTTTAATAAACCAAATATGAACAATCGAGGAAAATGAGGAAGACCTGATTATTCAAATGTTGTAGTACAAGTAGTAATGTAGTTAGTGCATAAATTACTATTGCAACAAATGTGTTAATTTTCTTAATTATTAGTCCATTTTTTTTGGACGAATGCTCCGGGCCAGTGGTTACAATGGTGGGGCCAGTGATAAGACAATTCCACCAGCCCGGAGGGCCAGTGACATTTTACCCTTAATGTCTACCCCTGTGATCTGTTTGGTATTTTGTGCAAAACACTTCATAGACATGTTTTTATATATATCCGAGACCCATAATATATGCCTTAAACTTGTGGAATCGGAGACCTTTAATATTGACGCTGTTGGAGTGACATGTTTATTCTGTTGACTCACCTTGATGCCCAAGTTGAAGAAAAACTTCAGGATGTTGACATCTGCGAAAACATTTTATCAGAAATGATCTTTAACGCGTCGGAGCCGGTGTGAAAGATGTGATTTAGGGAAGTTTGTTTTGACACAAAACACACATCTGCTCACCTTGAGGAAGATCTTCCCCCGTTCTGCTGGAGGAGAGGGGGGGAGTCGGAGCCGGATCTCCCGTCTCCCCCTCGGGGAAGCCGGGGTACAGAGGGTCCTCGTAGATATGGGAGTACTGGAAGGGGTGAGGAGGGGGAGGGAGAGAGGAGTCTGGGTGAGACTGGGAGGGAGGGGGAGGAAGATGAGGGTGAGGAGGGGGAGTTTGAGAAGAGGGGTGAGAGACAATATGAGAGGGAGAATCTGGGTGAGAATGAGGAGGTAAAGAGTGAAGCTGGGGGTGAGGAAAGGGAGTTTGGGAGAGAGGGAGAGAAGCTTGTGGGTGAGAAAAGGGAGCAAGAGGAGAGTCTGAATGAGGCTGGAAGTACTGGGAGGGGTGAGGAAGATGTGGGTGAGGAGAGGGAGAGTGAGTTTGGGAGGGAGGGAGAGAAGGTTGTGGGTGAGAGTCTAAGTGAGACTGGAAGTACTGGGAGGGGTGAGGAGGGGGAGAGGGGTGAGACTGGGAGGGAAGGAGAGAAGGTTGAGGGTGAGAAAAGGGGTGAGAGTCTGAGTGAGACTGGGAGTAATGGGAGGGGGGAGGAAAGGAGTGAGGAGAGGGAGACGGAGAGTGAGTTTGAGAGGGGGGGAGAGAAGGGTGAGAGTCTGAGTGAGACTGGGAGTAATGGGAGGGGGGAGGAGGGTGAGAGATAGTATGAGAAAGAGACTCTGGGTAAAACTGGGTGAGGGAGAGAGAAGGTGCAGACTGGGAGTAATGGGAGGGGTGGGGAAAGGGGTGAGGAGAGGGAGAAGGAGAGTGCGTTTGGGTGGGAGGGTGAGGAAGATTTGGGTGAGAAAAAGGAGCAAGAGGAGAGGAGTGAGAGTCAGAGTGAGACTGGGAGTAATGGGAGGGGGGAGGAGGGGGAGAAAGAGACTCTGGGTGAGACTGAGGAGGAAAAGAGTGAAGCTGGGGGTGAGGAAAAGGGTGAGGAAGGTGAGAGGGATGGGGTGGATTCTGGGAGGTAGAGGTAGAGAGAGAGGGGTGAGGATGGGTGAGAGAGGAAGAGACAGGAAGTGGGGTGTGGGAGATAATGGGAGGGAGAGAGGACAGGGACTGGGAGAGATCAGACTGGGAGCTGGGGAGATACTGGAGGGTTTGGGGGAGAGATGTCTGGGTTTGGGGGAGATACTGGAGGGTTTGGGGGAGAGAAGTCTGAGTTTCTGGGAGAGAAGTTTGGGTTTGGGGGAGATACTGGAGGGTTTGGGGGAAGGAAGAAGTCTGGGTTCGGGGGAGAGAAGTCTGGGTTTGGGGGAGATACTGGAGGGTTTGGGGGAAGGAAGAAGTCTGGGTTCGGGGGAGAGAAGTCTGAGTTTGGGGGAGAGAAGTCTGAGTTTGGGGGAGAGAAGTTTGGGGGAGAGAAGTTTGGGGGAGAGAAGTCTGGGTTTGGGGGAGAGAAGAAGTCTGGGTTTGGGGGAGAGAAGAAGTCTGGGTTTGGGGGAGAGAAGAAGTCTGAGTTTGGGGGAGAGAAGAAGTCTGAGTTTGGGGGAGAGAAGAAGTCTGGGTTTGGGGGAGAGAAGAAGTCTGGGTTTGGGGGAGAGAAGAAGTCTGGGTTTGGGGGAGAGAAGAAGTCTGGGTTTGGGGGAGAGAAGAAGTCTGGGTTTGGGGGAGAGAAGAAGTCTGAGTTCGAGGGAGAGAAGTCTGAGTTTGGGGGAGAGAAGACTGAGTTTGGGGGAGAGAAGTCTGGGTTTGGGGGAGGGAAGTTTGGGGGAGAGAAGTCTGAGTTTGGGGGAGAGAAGTCTGAGTTCGGGGGAGAGAAGAAGTCTGGGCTTGGAGGAGAGAAGAAGTCTGGGTTTGGGGGAGAGAAGAAGTCTGGGTTTGGGGGAGAGAAGAAGTCTGGGTTTGGGGGAGAGAAGTCTGAGTTTGGGGGAGAGAAGTCTGAGTTTGGGGGAGAGAAGTCTGAGTTTGGGGGAGAGAAGTCTTAGTTTGGGGGAGAGAAGTCTTAGTTTGGGGGAGAGAAGTCTGGGGGAGAGAAGTCTGAGTTCGGGAGAGAGAAGTCTGGGTTCGGGGGAGGATCTGTGATGCGTTCAGGAGCCCTCCGAGATTTGGAAGAGAATCTGAAAAGAGAAAAAATCTGAGTCAGAAAACATGAAAAATATATTGAAATACGTTTAGAGCAAAGAGGAGATAAATGAAAAGACTACGTATTAAACAAAGTCTAATAAATACTCAAGATAATAAAAGAGAGGTGGCATTAAGATTCTGAAATGGACCAATCAAACAATGACTAGTTTTACTTTTGGTACTTTAACTATATTTTGATAATACGTTTCTACTTTTACTTGAGGAACATTTTGACTCAAGAACAAGTTCTGAGTACTTCTACTTTTACTCAAGAACAAGTTCTGAGTACTTCTACTTTTACTCAAGAACAAGTTCTGAGTACTTCTACTTTTACTCAAGAACAAGATCGGAGTACTTCTACTTTTACTCAAGTACAAGATCTGAGTACTTCTACTTTTACTCAAGTACAAGATCTGAGTACTTCTACTTTTACTCAAGTACAAGATCTGAGTACTTCTACTTTTACTCAAGAACATGATCTGAGTACTTCTACTTTTACTCAAGAACAAGATCTGAGTACTTCTACTTTTACTCAAGTACAAGATCTGAGTACTTCTACTTTTACTCAAGTACAAGATCTGAGTACTTCTACTTTTACTCAAGTACAAGATCTGAGTACTTCTACTTTTACTCAAGTACAAGATCTGAGTACTTCTACTTTTACTCAAGAACATGATCTGAGTACTTCTACTTTTACTCAAGAACAAGATCTGAGTACTTCTACTTTTACTCAAGAACAAGATCTGAGTACTTCTACTTTTACTCAAGTACAAGATCTGAGTACTTCTACTTTTACTCAAGTACAAGATCTGAGTACTTCTACTTTTACTCAAGTAGTAGGAGAAGACGACAGCCTTCACGTGGCCTCCTCTGTGAGTAGCAAGAGATGGTGCAAGACCAACTTGCGAAACGAATGTCACCAACCAAACGGCGAGCTGGTAGCCCTAGGAACGGCGGACGGGCAGTCATCCCGACCGTCGATAACCGAGGCCTGGCAGTGCTTCAACTCAATGTCGAGGGCCTAACCACCGCCAAACTCGAGGTTGTGCGTCACCTGGCTGATTCCAATGGGGCAGCGGCTGTGCTCCTGCAGGAGACACACTGCACATCCGGTGACACCCTTAAGATCCCTGGGTTCCATCTCGCTGGGTCCATCCACAGCAAGCAACACGTGTGGCAACCTCCGTCAGGACTGAAATAAGCTGGTCAACCAGTAGCCAATCCCCACCAGGCACTAACATCGAGTGGCTGGTTACTAAAATCCAGGAAACATCAGTCATCAACGTATACAAGCCCCCACCATGAGAGCTGTCTGCGACGTCACTCCCGTCAGTAACTGCACCCGCCATCTATGCAGGGGACTTCAACTGTCAGCACACAGACTTGGGTTACAAACACACAACACTGATGCCCTGCTACTGTACGACCCCAAGGAACCTTCAACCTTCTTCCCTGCAAGCTGGAACACCTCCACCAACCCGGACCTGGGCTTCGCCATCTGCCGCAGTAACGACCCGGAACGGGAAAGAGGGGCCCTGGACAGGTTTTCCCGCTCACATCACCGACCGGCCATCATTACAATTCCAGCACTGGTGCAACTGGTACCAGGGAAACCTGTCAAACGATGGAACTTTCGAAAGGCCAACTGGGAGTCGTTTGTTGAGGAGATGGCAAGAAGGTCAGCTGGTCTGCCAGACCCAGAGGCAGTCAACGCGGACGCGGCCTACTGCGGGGTCCTCCTGGGTGCGGCAAAGAAGACCATTCCGCGTGGCTATAACAGGAACTACATCCCGGGTTGGGACGAGGAGTGCAGCCGTCTTCTGTGTGACCACCAGAGGGCTAGCTCCAGAGAAGAGGTGGACATGACTGCAACAGCACTGCTCCGGAGGCTGGACGTCACCCGCAGGACCAGATGGACAGAAGTTGTCGAATCAATCGACTTCACCCACTCTAGTCGTAAGGCGTGGCAGACCATCACCCAGCTTACAGACAGAAATACAACGCCCCCCAGGTGCCCAGTCACAGCTGATGCCATCGCATCTCAGCCCATGAAGAACGGCCGCTTCCCGGACGCAGACAAAGACTTCGCCTGACTGACATCACGTGAGGTGTCTTCCATCTTGGGAGCGGACAGAGTCGATTCCAACCTCTCAGGAGACTTTACAGCAGAGGAACTCAGTGAGGCCAGAAGTAAGCTCAAGCCAGGCAAATCTCAGGGCCGCGACAACATCCACCCGGAGTTCGTCACCCCCCAGAGCACAACAACATCTGGCTGGCTCTGTTCATTCTTCTCGTCGTGCTACCGGAGGTCAAAGCTCCCAAAGACCTGGCGCCGCGCCTCCGTCATACCTCTGCCGAAGCCAAATAAACCTGGGGACGGTTCTCTCGCCGATGCTGTTCAACATATATACAAGACCTACCTGACACATCATCCAGAAAGTACGGCTATGCAGACGATCTAGCCATCATGCTGAGACGACCAACATGGAAGGCGATGGAAGATGGCCTTAACGACGACATGGGCACCCTGGTAGCATACTTTCAAAGGTGGCGTCTACAGCTCAACATCGGAAACACAGTAGCAGCGGCATACCATCTTAGCACCAGAGAAGCTAGGAGGGAACTTGAGGTGCGCGCCAATAACAAACATCTGGAGGTCCAGCAAGCCCCAAAGTACCTCGGCGTGCGTCTGGATCGGACACTGTCCTTCAAACAACACCTTAAAGAAGTCAAGGCCAAGGTAACATCAAGGGTCGCGCTGATCCGCCGCCTCGCTGGAACAACCTGGGTAGCCTGTGCTAAGATGCTGCGATTATCAACCCAAGCCCTGGTCTTCTCTGCAGCGGAATACTGCGCCCCAGCATGGAGCAGAAGCCCTCACGCAAGTAAGGTTGACGTGGTCATCAACAACGCCATCCGGATTATAACTGGATGCTTGAAGCCTACCCCTGTGTCCCTCTTGCCAGTCCTCGCGGGAATAGCTCCGGCCGGACTCCGACAGGAGTCTGCCACCCTCGCCCTGGCCAGGAAAGCCCAAAAGCATGACTGGCACATCCTGCATAACACTACAACGACAGCAGCGCCTCTAAGTAGGCTCAAGTCCTGCATCCCCTTCAACAAGGCAGCACAATAGATGCTCAATTCCACCTCTGAGGACATCTTCAGAGATGCATGGTTGGCGGCAGCTTGGAAGCAGGAGTGGGAGCTAGCCGGGCCCTCCCGCATCCATCGCTACATCTGGGACCCAGGAGATGGCGCCATAGCAGGAGACGACCTACCACGCCGGCAATGGACCACACTAAACCTACGAACTGGGGTCGGTCGCTTCAAAACATCAATGAAGAAGTGGGGCCTGGCAGGCAGTGCTGCATGCGAGTGCGGTGACCCTGAACAGACTGCCGAACACACAATCACCACCTGCCCTTTATATAGACCAGCCTCTGAAGCCAGCCTCTTCGACTTAGGACTCGAGATGCGGGCATGGCTACACGACACCGAGTTGGACCTCTGACGTTACACGAAAGAAGAAGTACAAGATCTGAGTACTTCTACTCAAGTACAATATCTAAGTACTTCTCCCACCTCTGATTATTTGTATGTTGTGTACTAGATTATATATACATATACACACAGATTATACTTATGGTATTGTATGTGATTACTAAACACAAGTTGACATGTACGCATCTAAATGCTGCAGAACAATAAGAATATTAATTGAAATAAATATATTAAAAAAGAGAATGAGATAATTAACCTTCAATAATATAAAATAATAATGAACATAAATTAATATTATTTAAAGAGTTCACTGGACAGTTTTTTAAATATTAAATATTGCATTTGTGCGTTAAATATAAGATTGAGAGTATTTTTACACATACAACTTCGGTGAAATTTGGATTTACTTTTTTTGTTGCATGCATTTATGTACAATTTACTTTGTATAACAAATATTTTAAAAGTAAAAAATGTTAAAGGCATGTTTACACTAAATTCTGATGGTTTAGTTTTTAATTTAAGGCCATACAGTTACTGAATGCATCATTTTGACCATACAATATCTGAGTACTTCTACTACAATATCTGAGTACTTCTACTTTTACTACAATATCTGAGTACTTCTACTTTTACTACAATATCCGAGTACTTCTACTTTTACTACAATATCCGAGTACTTCTACTTTTACTACAATATCTGAGTACTTCTACTTTTACTACAATATCTGAATACTTCTACTTTTACTACAATATCTGAGTACTTCTACTTTTACTACAATATCTGAGTACTTCTACTTTTACTACAATATCTGAGTACTTCTACTTTTACTACAATATCTGAGTACTTCTACTTTTACTACAATATCTGAGTACTTCTACTTTCACTACAATATCTGAGTACTTTTACTACAACAAAGTATTTCAAACATCATTTTTACTTTTTGGGATCAATAATAGAAATGAATCTTACTTTGAGCTGAAGCTGATGGAGCATCGTTTGCAGCCTGATGGGGGAGAGAGGGGGAGAAGAAGGAGGGAGGACTGGGAGCGATGGGAGCGATGAAGGTGGGAGGAGGTAGAGGAAGGGAGGAGGGTTTAGGAGGTGAGGAAAGGATGGAGGGGGAGGCAGAAGGGAGAGAAGGGGGGAGGAAGAGGGTGGCAGAGGAGGGGAGAGAAGGGGGGAGGAAGAGGGTGGCAGAGGAGGGGACGGAGGGAGGAGAGGGGGAGGTTGTTTTCTCAGTTTTCTCAACACAGGAAGTGGTTGTTTTCTCCGTGGCGGCCATCTTTAAATGGGGCGTTGAAGCCTTGATGGAGCCGAGCCGGGCTGGAGGGTTTGGGTCAGCAGAGGGTGTAGAAGTATTTGAAGTAGTAGTATTTGTAGAAGGAGATGCTAAAGGAGGAGTGGCGGATTTGGGTCGTTCTCCAGCACCGTCTTCCACAGGATTCTTCTAGAAAAACACAAACGAATATTTAGAGTTTTTATGAATTAAATACACATGTTTTTGATTTTTTAAATGGTTTCAGACTTTATACGAATCAACATCATGATGAAGGTTTCTCAGCATTCTTTTTAAACTGTGTACCTGAAATAAATTACAGCGAAATATGTTTATGTTGGGGTCTTAACGCTGAAGCAAACAAGATGAATTTAATGCAAAATTTATGCTTTTAAACACAAGTTAGCCCAGGGTCAAACGAACATATCTAATCATCTAAAATAAACAATTTAAGAAAAGTGGATTTATTGACTCTAAAATAAGTAGTTTAACTTTGGGAAAACACTGATTCTAGAGTTATGCTTTTGTGTCTAGAATAATTTACGTACCGTGTTGGTCCTCTGATATCTCTTCCTCTCGACACCCTTCTTCTTCCCTCCATCAGCCGACGCCCCAGCCTGAGCCTGAGGAGGAAAGCAAATCATATAATAACAATATAACAGATTAATAATCACTAAAAACAGCAACAGAAAGACTGCAGCTTTTCTTCTGACAGAGAACCAGCTTTTCACTGTGTTTTCCCCCCGACTCACCCCCAGTGCCGGGAAGCTGTGTTCGTCTCTCAGCTGAATCTCCACTAACGCCACGTTCCTCTCTTCTTCCTCTCGAGCCAATCGCTGCGTCTCCGTCAGACCGAACGCCGCCTCCAGCGAGCTCACCGACTTCCTGACAGGAAACACACATGAGAGGGTCTTAGGACTCATAACAGGGTCTTAGGACTCACACCGACTCACGACAGGGTCTTAGGACTCACGACAGGGTCTTAGGACTCACACCGACTCACGACAGGGTCTTAGGACTCACACCGACTCACGACAGGGTCTTAGGACTCACGACAGGGTCTTAGGACTCACACCGACTTACGACAGGGTCTTAGGACTCACGACAGGGTCTTAGGACTCACACCGACTCACGACAGGGTCTTAGGACTCACACCGACTCACGACAGGGTCTTAGGACTCACGACAGGGTCTTAGGACTCACACCGACTCACGACAGGGTCTTAGGACTCACGACAGGGTCTTAGGACTCACACCGACTCACGACAGGGTCTTAGGACTCACACCGACTCACGACAGGGTCTTAGGACTCACACCGACTCACGACAGGGTCTTAGGACTCACACCGACTCACGACAGGGTCTTAGGATTCATTTGTGTTTAAAATCATTAATATCCAAATGTTTTTGGTAATGCTGTCAAAATTATCGCGTTAACGGCGGTAATTAATTTTTTGAATTAATTGCGTTAAAATATTTAACGCATGTGCAGAATGGCCCGCCCCATACGTGCCACCAGTGGCAGCGCCAGGGTATGGCTGGGGTAGGCTACACCCATACCAAGAGATGGCTTAGCCCCACCATGAAAAATGATGTTAAAGTAAGCAAAATAAAGTCCGCCAACTCGCGCGGAGTAAATTGCACAGACAGTAGTTAGTAAGATTGATTTCAGTAGCCACTTGTCTGGAAATACCGAAGACCAGAAACGGTTTTTGAAAACTTTTGTCACGTAGTGATCGTCTTCTCAATAGAACATCTTTGATAATGTCTTCTGGCCAATCAGAATCAAGATAACGGCGTGGTGTTGTTGCAGGAAGTCCCGACGGAGAATACTTTTGCTGTAGTACAGGGGTGCACAAAACTGGTACGCAGGTTATGTGCGTAATCTGAAATGCGCACCGTCACTTGTGTCACAAAGCGCATTTGCGTACGACAGAGTCGGTCTCCGTGTGCACAGACAGGGCTGCTGTTAACGTCGGTCTGTACAACGGGATTGTGCCAAAACTACGCCAGCCGGCTGCGGAGGGAGACGACCCCCCCCCCCTCCCTTCACTGGAGAACTGCGCTAAAACAGCTGATCACAACGTTCACACTCTGTGGTCACGAAGTACTCCACTAGCAGCCGCCGCCGCCCCCCTGCCCCCCCCCCCTCCCTCTGTCGACTTTCCTGAAGTACTCCCCCGTTGGTAGAAATCAACACGTAATGGATTAAGACCCCACGGTTTGATAATTGATAGGTGTGTGGGCTGTCTTTCATTTTGACACGCAGAATTTTTTTATAATAAACATAGATACTGTGTGAAATGGATATATCCGCCTTCTTTCATTTATCTTTCCATTCCCACAATAATATACATAAAGAAATGGCATATTTTGGACATAGTTCGAATGGTGATTAATCTGATTTATTAATTTTTAAGCTGTAATTAACCTGATTAAAAATTGTAATCGTTTGACAGCCCTAGTTTTTGAATCAGAAAACACATGCTTGACTTTTGCGTGCTTCAATCTGCATCGCCCTCACGTTATCTACGTTACCCAAGTTTTTATCTCGTTGATCTGTTTTTTGTTTCAGTAATTCACGGCTGGGTTTGATGTCTTACAAAGCTGACTCGTTTCCACTTGTTAAGACTCATGATGGTGACTGATATCAGGGTTTCATGACTCACTCCCGATCCTCTCTCCACACACTGACCTTGCAGCCTTGCTCTCGTCTATGGTGGCCTGCGGGGGCCATGAGTTTTGCTTTAACACTCGCCCGATGGGGCCCGGTGCCGTCGTCTGGGAAACAGCAGAAGCAGAGGAAGAAGAAGAAGAGGGGGCTGCTGGGAGATGTTTGCCTCTCCCTCTGCCTCTCCCCCGCTCCTCCCAATCTGAGGGGGAGGAAGAGAGAGATATCAGTTTTAGTGAAAAATAAAGTGCATTTGAAGTATTTTCATTTGAGAATTCCTTAGTTTTTGTTAATGAATTGATAAAAAACAAAAGACAGACCAGAACAATCTGAGTAATACATCATGTTTCTGTGTGTGTATGTGTGTGTGTGAGTGTGTGAGAGAGAGAGAGAGAGTGTGTGTGTGTGTACAAAACAGAAACCCATGGATAATTTGGTGGGTGGTTGTTAGGTGTGTGCATTAGTTCAAGTAGGTCTTAGTTACAGACATGGTGTGTGTGTGTGTGTCAGTGTGTACCTCCTTGTCCGTTGCTCAGTCTCTTGTCTCGGTTCACCACGGTGCTCCAGCTGTTCTCCTCAAAGGGCCGCAGAGACATCAGAGGAACCTGTCTGCACACATTGAGCATTTTATTTAGCATTTTCTACCAAATCCAATGTATTTTTTTTTAATCCAATTCTTATTATTAAGGGTGTTTTATTTTCCATCTTATTTTCAATTAGCTATGAAATTATAACTTTGTTTTTTATGTTCATTTTATGGATTATTCTCTGTGTTATAAATCACTTCGTGCAGACATTTATCAGCAGATTAATCCATTATGAAAATGCACAAGTCCAAAAACAGTCGGTTTATACTTTCTTACTAAAGGAACCTTTTCGATGTAGTACTTTAACTCCAGTATCCGAGTACTAATATGTAATATTCCATTCTTCACATACTTATGTATATATAATATCGTGCTTTACACTTTGTTACTGTACATTTGTAATTCAACATGTATATTTTCTACTCTCTTTGGGATCAATAAAGTACTTCTGATCCGATCTGACTTCCTCCATCCCATAACTTACTTCCTGAGTCCCAGCTCTTCGATGAGAACCGTCACTTTGTCGTTGTTGGGAGGAACTTCTTTAATGGTCGCGTTGTAGCTCCGCCCACCTGTCTCCAGACGAACCTACACACACACACACACACATTTTAATATATACAAACACCTGAGGAAGCAGGGTTTAACGAAGGACCCTCAACCAGAGAGGGACAAAGTACACACATCCTGTACTCAAGTAGAAGTACAGATACTCGTGTTTAAAAATACACTGGTGAAAGTAGAAGTACTGACTAAACTTCTTTACTCAAGTGAAAGTAAAGAGGCTTTGAAGTGTACTTCAGTAAAAAGTACCCATAACTAGCAGCTGCTTTAAAGAGTACCTGACCTCCCTTTATATTAATAGAACAATAATGTCATTGTTAGCTAATGAATGTTTCCATGCTGAACAACGGCAACATGACAACGTTTCCATTGGTCCCTCTTCTTTAGAGAAGACCAGGAAATGATGGATACACGGATCGTGTTCAAATCAATAGGCACGCAATGACTCGAAAGAATAATGATCACGCACCAAACACACATTCAGACTAAAGGAACCAGCTGTTTGGAAAATGAGAGCAGTAGAAAGTACAAGTATTTGGGTTCAACATGTAAGAAGTAGAAAGTACAGGTATTTGGGTTCAACATGTAAGAAGTAGAAAGTACAGGTATTTGAGTTCAACATGTAAGAAGTAGAAAGTACAGGTATTTGAGTTCAACATGTAAGAAGTAGAAAGTACAGGTACTTGGGTTCAACATGTAAGAAGTAGAAAGTACAGGTATTTGAGTTCAACATGTAAGAAGTAGAAAGTACAGGTATTTGTGTTCAACATGTAAGAAGTAGAAAGTACAGGTATTTGGGTTCAACATGTGAGAAGTAGAAAGTACAGATATTTGGGTTCAACATGTAAGAAGTAGAAAGTACAGGTATTTGTGTTCAACATGTAAGAAGTAGAAAGTACAGGTATTTGGGTTCAACATGTAAGAAGTAGAAAGTACAGGTATTTGGGTTCAACATGTAAGAAGTAGAAAGTACAGGTATTTGAGTTCAACATGTGAGAAGTAGAAAGTACAGGTATTTGGGTTCAACATGTAAGAAGTAGAAAGTACATGTATTTGTGTTCAAGATGTAAGAAGTAGAAAGTACAGGTATTTGTGTTCAACATGTAAGAAGTAGAAAGTACAGGTATTTGTGTTCAACATGTAAGAAGTAGAAAGTACAGGTATTTGGGTTCAACATGTAAGAAGTAGAAAGTACAGGTATTTATGTTCAACATGTAAGAAGTAGAAAGTACAGGTATTTGTGTTCAACATGTGAGAAGTAGAAAATACAGGTATTTGTGTTCAACATGTAAGAAGTAGAAAGTACAGGTATTTGTGTTCAACATGAGAGAAGTAGAAAGTACAGGTATTTGGGTTCAACATGTAAGAAGTAGAAAGTACAGGTATTTGTGTTCAACATGTGAGAAGTAGAAAATACAGGTATTTGTGTTCAACATGTAAGAAGTAGAAAGTACAGGTATTTGGGTTCAACATGTAAGAAGTAGAAAGTACAGGTATTTGAGTTCAACATGTAAGAAGTAGAAAATACAGGTATTTGTGTTCAACATGTGAGAAGTAGAAAGTACAGGTATTTGGGTTCAACATGTAAGAAGTAGAAAGTACAGGTATTTGAGTTCAACATGTAAGAAGTAGAAAGTACAGGTATTTGTGTTCAACATGTAAGAAGTAGAAAGTACAGGTATTTGGGTTCAACATGTGAGAAGTAGAAAGTACAGGTATTTGAGTTCAACATGTGAGAAGTAGAAAGTACAGGTATTTGAGTTCAACATGTAAGAAGTAGAAAGTACAGGTATTAGTGTTCAACATGTGAGAAGTAGAAAGTACAGGTATTTGTGTTCAACATGAGAGAAGTAGAAAGTACAGGTATTTGTGTTCAACATGTGAGAAGTAGAAAGTACAGGTATTTGTGTTCAACATGTAAGAAGTAGAAAGTACAGGTATTAGTGTTCAACATGTGAGAAGTAGAAAGTACAGGTATTTGTGTTCAACATGAGAGAAGTAGAAAGTACAGGTATTTGTGTTCAACATGTAAGAAGTAGAAAGTACAGGTATTTGTGTTCAACATGTAAGAAGTAGAAAGTACAGGTATTTGGGTTCAACATGTAAGAAGTAGAAAGTACAGGTATTTGGGTTCAACATGTAAGAAGTAGAAAGTACAGGTATTTGGGTTCAACATGTAAGAAGTAGAAAGTACAGGTATTTGAGTTCAACATGTAAGAAGTAGAAAGTACAGGTATTTGGGTTCAACATGTAAGAAGTAGAAAGTACAGGTATTTGAGTTCAACATGTAAGAAGTAGAAAGTACATGTATTTGTGTTCAAGATGTAAGAAGTAGAAAGTACAGGTATTTGGGTTCAACATGTAAGAAGTAGAAAGTACAGGTATTTGAGTTCAACATGTGAGAAGTAGAAAGTACAGGTATTTGAGTTCAACATGTAAGAAGTAGAAAGTACAGGTATTTGAGTTCAACATGTAAGAAGTAGAAAGTACATGTATTTGTGTTCAAGATGTAAGAAGTAGAAAGTACAGGTATTTGAGTTCAACATGTAAGAAGTAGAAAGTACAGGTATTTGTGTTCAACATGTAAGAAGTAGAAAGTACAGGTATTTGTGTTCAACATGTAAGAAGTAGAAAGTACAGGTATTTGGGTTCAACATGTAAGAAGTAGAAAGTACAGGTATTTATGTTCAACATGTAAGAAGTAGAAAGTACAGGTATTTGTGTTCAACATGTGAGAAGTAGAAAATACATGTATTTGGGTTCAACATGTAAGAAGTAGAAAGTACAGGTATTTGTGTTCAACATGTGAGAAGTAGAAAATACAGGTATTTGTGTTCAACATGTAAGAAGTAGAAAGTACAGGTATTTGGGTTCAACATGTAAGAAGTAGAAAGTACAGGTATTTGAGTTCAACATGTAAGAAGTAGAAAATACAGGTATTTGTGTTCAACATGTGAGAAGTAGAAAGTACAGGTATTTGGGTTCAACATGTAAGAAGTAGAAAGTACAGGTATTTGTGTTCAACATGAGAGAAGTAGAAAGTACAGGTATTTGTGTTCAACATGTAAGAAGTAGAAAGTACAGGTATTTGGGTTCAACATGTAAGAAGTAGAAAGTACAGGTATTTGGGTTCAACATGTAAGAAGTAGAAAGTACAGGTATTTGTGTTCAACATGTAAGAAGTAGAAAGTACAGGTATTTGAGTTCAACATGTAAGAAGTAGAAAGTACAGGTATTTGGGTTCAACATGTAAGAAGTAGAAAGTACAGGTATTTGTGTTCAACATGTGAGAAGTAGAAAGTACAGGTATTTGGGTTCAACATGTAAGAAGTAGAAAGTACAGGTATTTGGGTTCAACATGTAAGAAGTAGAAAGTACAGGTATTTGAGTTCAACATGTAAGAAGTAGAAAGTACAGGTATTTGGGTTCAACATGTAAGAAGTAGAAAGTACAGGTATTTGGGTTCAACATGTAAGAAGTAGAAAGTACAGGTATTTGAGTTCAACATGTAAGAAGTAGAAAGTACAGGTATTTGAGTTCAACATGTAAGAAGTAGAAAGTACATGTATTTGTGTTCAAGATGTAAGAAGTAGAAAGTACAGGTATTTGGGTTCAACATGTAAGAAGTAGAAAGTACAGGTATTTGAGTTCAACATGTAAGAAGTAGAAAGTACAGGTATTTGGGTTCAACATGTAAGAAGTAGAAAGTACAGGTATTTGAGTTCAACATGTAAGAAGTAGAAAGTACATGTATTTGTGTTCAAGATGTAAGAAGTAGAAAGTACAGGTATTTGGGTTCAACATGTAAGAAGTAGAAAGTACAGGTATTTGGGTTCAACATGTAAGAAGTAGAAAGTACAGGTATTTGTGTTCAACATGTGAGAAGTAGAAAGTACAGGTATTTGTGTTCAACATGTAAGAAGTAGAAAGTACATGTATTTGTGTTCAAGATGTAAGAAGTAGAAAGTACAGGTATTTGGGTTCAACATGTAAGAAGTAGAAAGTACAGGTATTTGTGTTCAACATGTAAGAAGTAGAAAGTACAGGTATTTGAGTTCAACATGTAAGAAGTAGAAAGTACATGTATTTGTGTTCAAGATGTAAGAAGTAGAAAGTACAGGTATTTGAGTTCAACATGTAAGAAGTAGAAAGTACAGGTATTTGTGTTCAACATGTAAGAAGTAGAAAGTACAGGTATTTGGGTTCAACATGTAAGAAGTAGAAAGTACAGGTATTTGGGTTCAACATGTAAGAAGTAGAAAGTACAGGTATTTGAGTTCAACATGTAAGAAGTAGAAAGTACAGGTATTTGGGTTCAACATGTAAGAAGTAGAAAGTACAGGTATTTGGGTTCAACATGTAAGAAGTAGAAAGTACAGGTATTTGAGTTCAACATGTAAGAAGTAGAAAGTACAGGTATTTGAGTTCAACATGTAAGAAGTAGAAAGTACATGTATTTGTGTTCAAGATGTAAGAAGTAGAAAGTACAGGTATTTGGGTTCAACATGTAAGAAGTAGAAAGTACAGGTATTTGAGTTCAACATGTAAGAAGTAGAAAGTACAGGTATTTGGGTTCAACATGTAAGAAGTAGAAAGTACAGGTATTTGAGTTCAACATGTAAGAAGTAGAAAGTACATGTATTTGTGTTCAAGATGTAAGAAGTAGAAAGTACAGGTATTTGGGTTCAACATGTAAGAAGTAGAAAGTACAGGTATTTGGGTTCAACATGTAAGAAGTAGAAAGTACAGGTATTTGTGTTCAACATGTGAGAAGTAGAAAGTACAGGTATTTGTGTTCAACATGTAAGAAGTAGAAAGTACAAGATGTAAGAAGTAGAAAGTACAGGTATTTGGGTTCAACATGTAAGAAGTAGAAAGTACAGGTATTTGTGTTCAACATGTAAGAAGTAGAAAGTACAGGTATTTGAGTTCAACATGTAAGAAGTAGAAAGTACATGTATTTGTGTTCAAGATGTAAGAAGTAGAAAGTACAGGTATTTGAGTTCAACATGTAAGAAGTAGAAAGTACAGGTATTTGTGTTCAACATGTAAGAAGTAGAAAGTACAGGTATTTGGGTTCAACATGTAAGAAGTAGAAAGTACAGGTATTTGGGTTCAACATGTGAGAAGTAGAAAGTACAGGTATTTGGGTTCAACATGTAAGAAGTAGAAAGTACAGGTATTTGTGTTCAAGATGTAAGAAGTAGAAAGTACAGGTATTTGTGTTCAACATGTAAGAAGTAGAAAGTACAGGTATTTGAGTTCAACATGTAAGAAGTAGAAAGTACAGGTATTTGGGTTCAACATGTAAGAAGTAGAAAGTACAGGTATTTGGGTTCAACATGTAAGAAGTAGAAAGTACAGGTATTTGAATTCAACATGTAAGAAGTAGAAAGTACAGGTATTTGGGTTCAACATGTGAGAAGTAGAAAGTACAGGTATTTGGATTCAACATGTAAGAAGTAGAAAGTACAGGTATTTGAATTCAACATGTAAGAAGTAGAAAGTACAGGTATTTGTGTTCAACATGTGAGAAGTAGAAAGTACAGGTATTTGGGTTCAACATGTAAGAAGTAGAAAGTACAGGTATTTGTGTTCAACATGTAAGAAGTAGAAAGTACAGGTATTTGAATTCAACATGTAAGAAGTAGAAAGTACAGGTATTTGGGTTCAACATGTAAGAAGTAGAAAGTACAGGTCTTTGTGTTCAACATGTAAGAAGTAGAAAGTACAGGTATTTGAGTTCAACATGTAAGAAGTAGAAAGTACAGGTATTTGTGTTCAACATGTAAGAAGTAGAAAGTACAGGTATTTGTGTTCAAAATGAGAGAAGTAGAAAGTACAGGTATTTGAGTTCAACATGTAAGAAGTAGAAAGTACAGGTATTTGTGTTCAAAATGAGAGAAGTAGAAAGTACAGGTATTTGGGTTCAACATGTAAGAAGTAGAAAGTACAGGTATTTGTGTTCAACATGTAAGAAGTAGAAAGTACAGGTATTTGAGTTCAAAATGTAAGAAGTAGAAAGTACAGGTATTTGTGTTCAACATGTAAGAAGTAGAAAGTACAGGTATTTGAGTTCAACATGTAAGAAGTAGAAAGTACAGGTATTTGAGTTCAACATGTAAGAAGTAGAAAGTACAGGTATTTGAGTTCAACATGTAAGAAGTAGAAAGTACAGGTCTTTGTGTTCAACATGTAAGAAGTAGAAAGTACAGGTATTTGAGTTCAACATGTGAGAAGTAGAAAGTACAGGTATTTGAGTTCAACATGTAAGAAGTAGAAAGTACAGGTCTTTGTGTTCAACATGTAAGAAGTAGAAAGTACAGGTATTTGAGTTCAACATGTAAGAAGTAGAAAGTACAGGTATTTGAGTTCAACATGTAAGAAGTAGAAAGTACAGGTATTTGTGTTCAAAATGAGAGAAGTAGAAAGTACAGGTATTTGAGTTCAAAATGTAAGAAGTAGAAAGTACAGGTATTTGTGTTCAACATGTAAGAAGTAGAAAGTACAGGTATTTGAGTTCAACATGTAAGAAGTAGAAAGTACAGGTATTTGAGTTCAACATGTAAGAAGTAGAAAGTACAGGTATTTGTGTTCAACATGTAAGAAGTAGAAAGTACAGGTATTTGTGTTCAACATGTAAGAAGTAGAAAGTACAGGTATTTGAGTTCAACATGTAAGAAGTAGAAAGTACAGGTATTTGAGTTCAACATGTAAGAAGTAGAAAGTACAGGTATTTGAGTTCAACATGTAAGAAGTAGAAAGTACAGGTATTTGGGTTCAACATGTAAGAAATAGAAAGTACAGGTATTTGGGTTCAACATGTAAGAAGTAGAAAGTACAGGTATTTGAGTTCAACATGTAAGAAGTAGAAAGTACAGGTATTTGGGTTCAACATGTAAGAAATAGAAAGTACAGGTATTTGAGTTCAACATGTAAGAAGTAGAAAGTACAGGTATTTGTGTTCAACATGTAAGAAGTAGAAAGTACAGGTATTTGGGTTCAACATGTAAGAAGTAGAAAGTACAGGTATTTGAGTTCAACATGTAAGAAGTAGAAAGTACAGGTATTTGTGTTCAACATGTAAGAAGTAGAAAGTACAGGTATTTGGGTTCAACATGTAAGAAGTAGAAAGTACAGGTATTTGAGTTCAACATGTAAGAAGTAGAAAGTACAGGTATTTGTGTTCAACATGTAAGAAGTAGAAAGTACAGGTATTTGAGTTCAACATCTAAGAAGTAGAAAGTACAGGTATTTGTGTTCAACATGTTAGAAGTAGAAAGTACAGGTATTTGAGTTCAACATGTGAGAAGTAGAAAGTACAGGTATTTGTGTTCAACATGTTAGAAGTAGAAAGTACAGGTATTTGAGTTCAACATGTAAGAAGTAGAAAGTACAGGTATTTGAGTTCAACATGTGAGAAGTAGAAAGTACAGGTATTTGGGTTCAACATGTAAGAAGTAGAAAGTACAGGTATTTGAGTTCAACATGTGAGAAGTAGAAAGTACAGGTATTTGGGTTCAACATGTAAGAAGTAGAAAGTACAGGTATTTGAGTTCAACATGTGAGAAGTAGAAAGTACAGGTATTTGAGTTCAACATCTAAGAAGTAGAAAGTACAGGTATTTGAGTTCAACATGTGAGAAGTAGAAAGTACAGGTATTTGAGTTCAACATGTGAGAAGTAGAAAGTACAGGTATTTGTGTTCAACATGTTAGAAGTAGAAAGTACAGGTATTTGAGTTCAACATGTGAGAAGTAGAAAGTACAGGTATTTGAGTTCAACATGTGAGAAGTAGAAAGTACAGGTATTTGGGTTCAACATGTAAGAAGTAGAAAGTACAGGTATTTGAGTTCAACATGTGAGAAGTAGAAAGTACAGGTATTTGGGTTCAACATGTAAGAAGTAGAAAGTACAGGTATTTGAGTTCAACATGTAAGAAGTAGAAAGTACAGGTATTTGGGTTCAACATGTAAGAAGTAGAAAGTACAGGTATTTGTGTTCAACATGTAAGAAGTAGAAAGTACAGGTATTTGAGTTCAACATGTGAGAAGTAGAAAGTACAGGTATTTGTGATCAACATGTAAGAAGTAGAAAGTACAGGTATTAGTGTTCAACATGTAAGAAGTAGAAAGTACAGGTATTTGAGTTCAACATGTGAGAAGTAGAAAGTACAGGTATTTGGGTTCAACATGTAAGAAGTAGAAAGTACAGGTATTTGAGTTCAACATGTAAGAAGTAGAAAGTACAGGTATTTGAGTTCAACATGTGAGAAGTAGAAAGTACAGGTATTTGTGATCAACATGTGAGAAGTAGAAAGTACAGGTATTTGGGTTCAACATGTAAGAAGTAGAAAGTACAGGTATTTGAGTTCAACATGTGAGAAGTAGAAAGTACAGGTATTTGAGTTCAACATGTAAGAAGTAGAAAGTACAGGTATTTGAGTTCAACATGTGAGAAGTAGAAAGTACAGGTATTTGAGTTCAACATGTAAGAAGTAGAAAGTACAGGTATTTGAGTTCAACATGTAAGAAGTAGAAAGTACAGGTATTTGAGTTCAACATGTAAGAAGTAGAAAGTACAGGTATTTGAGTTCAACATGTAAGAAGTAGAAAGTACAGGTATTTGAGTTCAACATGTAAGAGGTCTAAGTAAAAAGTCGTCAGGAAAATAAGTAGTGGAGTACAAATACTTTGTTACTGTACTTAAAGGTGGGGTAGGTAATTTTGGAGAAACCAGCTTGAGTGCGTAGAATTTGAAAATACACAACCGGAACAAATCTGCCACTTCCTTACAGAGCCCCTCCTCCAACACACACAAACGCGCACATGACCAACGAGGGCACGAGATAAGTTTGTGCCCAGATGGAAGGCTGACAGGCAGGTAGGCCATCCAGTTACTTTAGCCGGCTCAGATGATTGGTCGTGCTTTTTACAGAACTACGGCTTCCAGAGATGATGTTTTTATGGATTTTGTGTCAAAGCACTTCAGATATTCATTGCTATCGGGATGTTCAGACCATTCCATGGAATATAACAAGTGTTTCTGAAGTGAATTACGTACCCACCTTTAAGTACAGTAACGAAGGAGTTGTACTCCACTACTTCCCCCCCCTGGTCCCTGAACGCATCGCTCACCTGGCAGCGGTCTCCTGAAGTGAACTGCATCCCGGCAGCGATGCAGTAATCCCTCTTCTGTTGAGCTGAAAACACATTTTAATCTTTAATCATTACTGTAATTAATTAAACATTTCATAGCTTAGTCTGTGCACACTACTCTGATTATTTATTGTGCCATATTTAGCTCAACATTAGGAGGATTTTATGCTATAATATACTGTTTTATTACTTTATATGCTTCTATATCATGACCTACTGATACTAAATACAACTCAATATATCTGCAGCTCACATTGAGTTTAATTGTTCTAGTGTGGTTTATATTTAAACTATTTTTGAACCTTAATTTATCTCTACTTATTTGTTTCTGTATTCTGCTGCAAAGTCATCGGTCTTTAAAGTTCACATTTTGCACTTCAATGCAGGATAATCTTCATTCTCAAGGAGCTTCACGAGTAAACAGAGTTATTTATTATGTGTTTTCAGCTGAACTTTAATAAAGACCATTCAGTGATTGTTGAGCAGCGTTAGCTCAGAGTTAGCGTGCCTCACCTCTCTTGGTCTTGTGCCAGATGTCGTAGTCTACATTCCTGAAGAGAGTGGGGTTCAGTGAACGCCTCACGCGCTCAGGCAGTTGCTGACGGCCTCGCCCACGGCCCTAAACACACACACACACACACACACAAATAGAAACAACCAGTTATTCACCGATCTACAGGTGTGTGTGTGTGTCTGAGTGTGTCTCTGTGTGTGTGTGTGTGTGTGTGTGTGTGTGTGTGTGTGTGTCTGTGTATCAATGTGTCTCTGTGTGCGTGTATCTGTTTGTCTGTGTCTCTGTGTGTGTGTGTGTGTGTGTGTGTGTGTCTGTGTGTATCAATGTGTTTCTCTCTGTGTGTGTGTGTGTGTGTGTGTGTATCTGTCTGTGTCTGTCTCTGTGTATGTGTGTCTCTGTGTGTGTCATTTCTCACCCTGTGTCTGGGAGCCGTTGTGCTCGTTCCATTCTCTACCCTGCGTCATAAAACACACACAGATTCATAGTTTTAAAGTCCTTTCCAGACACGTCACTGCAGTCAGAGTTCTAACCCCACACTGTCAAAACGCTGAAGGACGAGTCCTGCATTGAAATGTTATTCAAGTTAAATACCAGAAACATGCTCTCAAGGTATTTTACATCAGAATATTGTGCCGTAAACTGTTCACTAAGTTCAGGGAAAAGTACAATATACTTAATACAGAAATACTAAAGCACAGTACAAGTACTTTGAATGTGTTGTTCAAAAACAATACTTGACTAAGTAAACAAGAAAATAATAATAAATAATATTAAGAACAAATTATAATACTAAATAAATAATACTAAATAAATACATTATAATAACAAATAATACAAAATAATAAATAAATAATACAAATAATAATAAATCAAATAAATATTTGAGTATTCCCGCTTCCTACCAGAGCTCCTCCCCGGTGTCGGGCTCCGACTCGTCGCTGCTCGCACAGAGTTTAATGATGTCGTCGCTCAGAATGTCTGAAGATCTGCCGCCTCGATTACACGATCCCAGAGAGCCTCTGTCCACATTGAACACATCGTCGTACAGGAGCTCGTACAGGATGGCTGAGGAGAGACAGGAAGGGTCACTTTACAGACCTTTAGAGAGACCCTGAACACATCGTCATACAACACTCACACTGGCAGAGAGCAGAGTCCTTGATCTGTCTGATGGGATACACGCTGTCGTAGTGATTCCCGTTCAGGAAACACAACCGCACCTGAGAGGAGACAAAGCGCTGTTAGAGACCACGTGCAGATTCAATTGTGTGGTTTTTAACTGCTGTAGAAAATGTGGAAATGCAAATCATTATCATGTTTTCTGGGACTGAGGTCTTTTGGAGAGAGATACATAATTCCTTAAAGCAGCGGTTTTATTTAAATTAAATACATAATATTTCACATCAAAAGAAACAACAATGTTTTAACAAATCATATTAAATAATCTGATGACAGAACTGTGAACAGAATAGCTGAAACTTTAACTAAATAACTGAGTTTCCTCTAATTATTAACCCATGTTTGTATAATGTAGTTAACTCCGTGTGTTGCTGCTAGCATACATAACACCTGACGTGGAAACGTTCCTCGTGGATGGGGCTACAGAGCTACTAGAAAGACAGTCGAACCCGGTGCATTCCTCCGTCTGAATGTGGAGCACTTTTGCTAAATGTTTAGACAAATTGCTCGTGTTACCGCCCTTACATGCTAAACTCTTATTGCACTTTAGGCAACGAGCATCGAGACGGGTAAAGTTTAACCACCTCGGAGCGTGTTCTCTCCGCCATCTCCGCAGTGTGCTGCTGCATGTAGCTGCTGCGTGTGTGTAAACTGCCCCGCCCCCTCGCACACAGACGGGGGAGAGAGATCTCGTCTGGATTGGAAAGATCGAAAATACACCATAGACGCATTTGTTTGTCTTTTTGCATATTAGAAACGAGTTGGCGACACTAAGACTGTGATATAATGTTTTTGTATCAATAATACATGACATATATTTTTTAAATGTCTCCAGTACCGATAAAAAGACCGATAACGTTGGAGCTTAACGGCGCGTAAAACACACGTGATGACGTCACCAACGAATCGACGACTGAATTAGGTCATCGATTTTAATGGATTAAGTCGATTAGTTGTCGCACCCCTAATCCGCTCGTTGTACCCACGTTTTTAGAGATTTGGGTACGGAGGAAAAGAGAGAGGGTTTTATTTTCTGACGCTGCGTGAGTTCCCCGACGCACCGGGGACACATAGCTATGTATAAAAGACATCAACAAGTGCGTTTTGCATGATAGGTCCCCTTTAAAATGTACTTACTATGTCTTGAAAAAACACTGTAATGTTTTGCTGCCAAATGTCAATAGAACATATATTACAAAAAAGAAATAATGTGTATTTTTTGGATATTCTCACCTTGTCCTTGAAGTTGTTGTCTGTGATGTTGACCGCCTGTTTGCCCGGCTCCTGGAAGATCATAAAATCTCTCCTGCAGAAAACAGAGACACAAATATACAGAAAGAGGGAGGTTGGTTTGAAACAGGCAGAAATATAAAGACAATGATTCAAACTCTGAATGTAGATCCACTGGCTGTAAAACTATTTTTCTTATTGGAGACGTATAGAAAGAATAGCTTGAAATTCAAAATAATCCTCGTTGAATGTTAACTAACCGATCTGCTTTTATTTGGAAACACATCAAACAACAGTATTTCTAAATGTGTGTGGACAGTTGAGAGGAGTCTTACTTGTACATGACAGCCAGAGCGTTGATCTCCACCTCGCCCACCCATTGCTGGAAGACACAACAATGGAAATTACAAAATAATCTTCTGAAATATAGAAAGAAATCAAAAAGGTATTTCTGAGTTACCTGTGGGTCCTGAAGCTTGAAGAGGTATTCCTCAAAGTCTCCTTCAATGAACTGCAACACAGGAAACACGGGAGTTTTATTTTGAAATCCTTAAATACAGACATTTTAACAGAAATTCCACTTTTATTTTTGCCTTTTTTCTGTTTTATTTAAATGTATTTTATTCTTTCTACTTGTGACCTTTTTTATTTTAAACGTCGTTTTGTAATCAACCTTTGTCTGCCTCTGTGAAATGTGTCAGAACCGCCAGAACGTATGGTCAGAACCAGTTTGCCTGTGAGTCACAGGGAGCAGCAAAGCATTCTGGGTAATGTAGGCGAGGCGGTTATAGCAGCTTTTAGTTTCAGTTCCCAATCAAACTGAGTTGTGAAACACGATCAGATAAACAGGAACAACTGGAGGAAAAGTCGCTCACCTGATTATTTAGGATTCTTAGGTTGATATTTATTTAAACAAATCAATTAAAGTGTCATTTTATTCTAATGTTCTCTTGTTTAAGGGAAGCTGGTAATACTAATAATATAATAATACTTATTTTTTTAAACATTATTTACCGAAGCATTTAAAGAAGATATTTACCAAATACAGTTTCTTTTAAATAAATGTACAGTAGCTCAGTATTTGTTCCTTTTAGAATCACTTAAATACATGTGTTAAATAAGATAGTAAAAAGAATATGCATATTATCAAATCCAAAGAGTCAACTTTGTAATGCTCTGAAGACGCGCGCGCGCGCACACACACACACACACACTTTAGATTATTACTCACGGCCTCGTAGCTCTCTCTGTTTTCCTTCAGGAACTCAACACACTTCGCCCGGACTTTAGTGTGAAGACTTTGGCAATGAAGCACCTAAACAAGTCAACAACAACAACAAATGCAAACAATCAACATCACAGTGTTCTCAAAGCTGGTAAAGGTGCAGCTAGTCTGAATCACTTTGTAGACTGCAGGGTAGCTGGTGGATTTACTCCAGGTGGAACTAAAGTCTGATTCAACACTTGGTTAGATTTCACATCATTCATCCACATCTGTGAAGAAACTAAAGGTATTAAATACATGAAGTGGAGTAAAAGTACACAGTAGCATAACATGGAAATACTCAAGTAAAGTACCTTAATTGCAGTACTTGAGTAAATGTACTTAGTTACTTTACACTACTGCAAATAGTATACAGAAATATAATGTTTTCATAACTATTTTCTGGAACTTCTTCACCATACATCCACTTTACCTGCGTTACATTCAGAACTGCATTAACACAAGTTACAGATACAGGTTTAAAGTTAATCAAAGTTAACTGTAAGCTTGTAAACTCTGCTGACAGTCTGGTTGTCTTCATCCAGCTGCATTACAGACACATTTCCAGCCTGTTTTTAACCACAACAAACACACGCAGCCCAGTTGTTGTGTACCAGTTAGTGCTAAAGTGAAGCTAACATAAACTAGCCTCTTCTCCGGGTTTTACCCCCTCACCTGCTCGGCGACAGCCCGAAACAAACACGACCCGTCCTTGGCGATTTTCTTCCGATGCAGACCGATAGACTTCAGATAATCATCCATTTGTTTCTCTGCTCCTTTTTCCTCGTTGCTCTTCATGCTTCCTTCCATGCTAGCGGTTAGCCGCTAAAGCTAGCTGGCGGAATAACGCGTTTAAACGGCTAAATCTTAACGGTTAAAAGTTGTCAATATAAGCAGAAAATGAGTGTTAAATATCTACATCTGCGGTCTTACGAAGGGCGAAGACGACTGAGGCAGATATTAGTTTCGATTTCCAGGAAGCCCTCTCATCATGGAGCGGGTTTACTGCCGTCCGTCAGAAAGTGAAAGTAGTGGAGTTAGCTCACATGCTAACACAAGCTCACAGGCTAACAACACACCCCCTCCTTGTTCTACGGAGTCAAGTTGGACAGAGCGCGCCAGAGCACTTCCGGTTTTTAACAAAGTAAGTCCAAATAAAATAAGAAATATTAACCAGTGGCAAAATAAATGTTATTTAATTAAAAGTATAATATTGGCTTTCTAAATGTAATAGAGTATAAGTTAGCAAACAATCCAAATACACCATTTTATAAAGCACAAATACCTCAACATTGTTTTAAATAGCATTTTGCCACGTTTTTCAAAATAAAAGTCCCCCTGTCATACAGACACCGGGACTGACTACCAAAATAAAAGCTTGCACATTTCCCAGACGATGATTAGAATAAAGAAGAGCTTATAATAGGAGCCGAGCCCATCTTGATTTAAACCACTCTTCACTGTGTGTGTTTTACTTGGTGTAAAGGTGGTGAATTTGCACACTGTCACGTGATCCCAAGCCCCCACGTGGTCGATCAGAGGGGAAAAACATCAAGCTGCACAACGTGACCGGAAGCGGTTACGAAATCAAAGGAAAATGCTGCAGAAGAAGAGAAAGAGCGGGAAAATACAGATAGTAGTGTGCTACTTTGGTCATTATAATCGATAATACAGGTCTGTAGAAACATGTAACAATCTAAAAACTGTATAAAAGTCAACATTTAAAAAGAGTAAAACACGTTCTACTTTGTATTTAACTTGTAGGTCAATGCAGGAATGAATCCAATGTATACACATATTTAAATATACAGTTTAAACATGTATGCTTGCACGTAATGGCATTGTAAATGTGACCAAAACAGTCAGAAGAAAACAATACATTAAATAGAAAATAACCTCAAAACGGACCATAAAAAAGCAGAAAAACACATTTTCTGACCCCTTCTTCACCTGACAACATGAATTATTACTACAGCTATATTTGTTTGTTTGGGGTTGGATTATTTTCTACTCATACGTTAGTCTTTGCTAATTTTGTCATGTTTTGTTGTATTTTTCAATGCGCAGTTTCCTTTTTCTACTCCTTTTGTTGTTTATCTAAATAATGTAAGCACGGTTTCCTTTGTTTGTTGTTTATTTTCTCCGTAAGGGTGGATGAGCACGTTGTTTGTTACACATTTTGATCAATAAAGTACATCTTATCTTATACAACGATAGAAAGTGACCGCCTCACAGTTGGTGTTGTGCCTCCTCCTGTTTACTGAACATGTTCTCCGAGGATTTGACCTCCGACCTTTGACCACACCTCCCTTTCACCTCTCAGTTTATCTTTGAAACCTCGTGGACGTTTGAGACACATTTGAAAGCCTTTCCTCAGACCGTCTCCTCCCTTTTCTCTTCCTCCTGAGGCTGATATCCTCTCTCTCCTCCTCTTCCTCCTGAGGCTGATATCCTCTCTCTCCTCCTCTTCCTCCTGAGGCTGATCTCCTCTCTCCTCCCTCTCTTCTCTCTCCTCCCTCTCTTCTCTCTCCTCACACTCAGCAGATATTGATTTTCCGTCTGCGGAGAGGAGAGGCTGAGAGAGAGAGGTTGGGTGTTGGCTGACAGTCTGTGAGTTTAACCCTCTGGAGGAGAAAGAAACCCCGGCTGGAGGGAAATTTGGGTTTCAAACGTCAACAACAACAACAACAACATTTCAATGTGGTAAGGGTGGTCTTTCAACCAGCAGGTTGTTGGTTCGATCCCAGACATTATGAGATATAAACGTATAAGCTTTAAAGGTCTCCTATCATACTGTTTTTCATCAGTATATCACAGGTCTCAGATATATCCAGAGCCTGTCTCTGATTGGCTGAAACACCAAACAGATCATTGCAGCAACCCATATAGGGCTTTCACACCCACGCGGCTCCCGTTCTAGCTTCGTGCTAGACCTTTTCTGGTTCGGAACTGGTTCTTCTTTTCAGCCCCCGTTTTGTTGTTGGGGGGGGGGGGGGGGGTACCTTGGTTGCTGATTGGCTAATGGTTACACAAGACAAAACATCTTTATGACATCACAAAGTGGCCAAAATCTGATCAGCTCATTGTCAGACAGGTTTTTATAGAAATGGATCAAAAAGAGAGAGAATCTTCGTTCCTGAAACTTTCAGAGTCTCTTTCCACAGAGGGGACACATGTTGATGTAGAAGAGACATGAAGAAGAGGGGACACATGTTGATGTAGAAGAGACATGAAGAAGAGGGGACACATGTTGATGTAGAAGAGACGTGAAGAAGAGGGGACACATGTTGATGTAGAAGAGACATGAAGAAGAGGGGACACATGTTGATGTAGAAGAGACATGAAGAAGAGGGGACACATGTTGATGTAGAAGAGACATGAAGAAGAGGGGACACATGTTGATGTAGGAGAGACATGGAGAAGAGGAGACACATGTTGATGTAGAAGAGACATGAAGAAGAGGGGACACATGTTGATGTAGAAGAGACATGAAGAAGAGGGGACACATGTTGATGTAGAAGAGACATGAAGAAGAGGGGACACATGGTGATGTAGAAGAGACATGAAGAAGAGGGGACACATGGTGATGTAGAAGAGACATGAAGAAGAGGGGACACATGGTGATGTAGAAGAGACATGAAGAAGAGGGGACACATGTTGATCTAGAAGAGACATGAAGAAGAGGGGACACATGGTGATGTAGAAGAGACATGAAGAAGAGGGGACACATGGTGATGTAGAAGAGACATGAAGAAGAGGAGACACATGTTGATGTAGAAGAGACATGGAGAAGAGGGGACACATGTTGATGTAGAAGAGACATGGAGAAGAGGGGACACATGTTGATGTAGAAGAGACATGAAGAAGAGGGGACACATGTTGATGTAGAAGAGACATGAAGAAGAGGGGACACATGGTGATGTAGAAGAGACGTGAAGAGGGGACACATGTTGATGTAGAAGAGACATGGAGAAGAGGGGACACATGTTGATGTAGAAGAGACATGAAGAAGAGGGGACACATGTTGATGTAGAAGAGACATGGAGAAGAGGGGACACATGTTGATGTAGAAGAGACATGAAGAAGAGGGGACACATGTTGATGTAGAAGAGACATGAAGAGGGGACACATGTTGATGTAGAAGAGACATGGAGAAGAGGGGACACATGTTGATGTAGAAGAGACATGGAGAAGAGGGGACACATGTTGATGTAGAAGAGACATGGAGAAGAGGGGACACATCAGATAATGTTAGTAAATTCAAGTCGATTATCTATAGATGTTTGCATGACAGCCCCTGCTAAGTGTCCCTTTTAAAGAAGTGCACATATAAAACCTCCTGTATGTCCTTTAGGCCTTGACCTTTGACCTCTTAATAGGAGAAAAAAGTGACTTCCTCCTACTCCTCTTCATCTTTGAGCCTTTGATTTTTTTTAAAATGAATGACCTTTTGCTTGTGTTCCACGCTGCGTTGTGATTGGCCGCTGCTCCCGGCCAATGGGCAGGCCCGCTGCTCATCACCATGGAGACCTACAACATAGGGTAACCAGGGTAACCTGACACTCACCCTCCCACTCACCGATGTGTGACCTTCATCACCGAGTCGTGTTTTTGTCCTGGTTTCTGAGCAGAATGTGAAGCTTTCTGTGCTTTCTGTGTCCTTTTCATCAAATACAGATAATTTAGAAAAATAAATGAGTTACGAGGAGAGAAGAAAACACGGGGTTATGCGGAGAAACGCAACATTAAAAAATGAAAACAAAATGGACAGACAATCTGGAATAAAGTCAAGCTGTCCAAAGAGAATAATAAATACAACAATTACATTTAAACTAGGGGAATAAAAAGCAAATGAAATAATTTAGAAAAAGAAAAGAAATATAACATACAACAAATCCTGATACATCATAATAAAATAATAATAAACGACAACAAAAAGCACAGAAAGTTAAGAAATCGAACAACAACAAAATAAAAACAAGTAACATTAAAGTAACAAAATCATGAAAAAGCTAAATGACATAATTTAGACAAATGAAATAAAACAGAACAAAATGCAACATACAAAGAATTCTTATAGATCATAAAAAACCAATAACTTCAATAACAAATAACCCAAAAACGGACAAGAATAAACCCCTTTTTCACCTGACATAATTAAATTATTACTACATATATATTGGTTTGTTTGTGATTGGATTATTTTCTACCTATAGGTTAGCTTTTTGCAAATGTTCTATTTTGTTGTACTTTTCTAGACTTTTTCTACACCTTTTGTTGTTGTTTATGTATCTACATTATGTCAGCACAGTTTCCGTTGTTTGTTGTTTAAATAATACAAATATAAGCTGTAATTTATTTTGGTTCCTACCTAACAATTTCTAAATAAAAGCACAACAATAATGTTATTAAATTATTAAAATAATAGACCAGTTTAGGCGTTAAAAACTATTAAAAGGTGTTTTTTTAACCTTTTTTAAGCGTATACAGGGAAGACAGGTGTCAGATGAAATTAAACTTTATTCATTGCAGCAGCAGACAGTAACAGAATACATGTTAAAATATGTAAAATAGGGAGATTATAACGAGTCTCAAAAAGGGGGCGGAGTTTATTTCTTCATGCTTCTTCGTGTGGAAATGAAACAGGAATACGAGCAGGCAGAGATCGGCTCGGAGCACCATCGATCGGAGAAGCTTTTCAGTATAAAAAGACACGATGCTAACCGATGCTAAAATGCCGTATTTGTTAAAAATCAATCAACAAGTTAGATAACAGCCCGAAAATCCACAACAAAACTATTAAGAAGATGTTATTAACGTTATCTGTTGTAATGTGCACAGTGTATTTTGTAAGCTGTTCGTGTCACTGGGAATTAACTGAGTGGAGCAGTCACCACTTCCTGTTCCCTCGTCTCAGAGCCAATGGGATCTCTCCATAGGATTTTGGAAAATATCTGGAAATAAGGTCTGTGGTTGAGACACATTGAAGAGACAGATCACGTTTTGTTCTACGACATTAAATCGTAAACACTCTTGTTTGCCCTGTTCTGCTTGAAAGCAAGTACCTGCCTCCTGCAAACTGTTCAAACAAACGCTTCAACTCGTTCCATTTAGAGTCTGTATGTTTGAATATGGATCTTAAATTGGCGTTGAAGTCGTGCTGCTGGACTCGCCTGTAGTTCCTTTATAGCATCACGTTCCTCAAACCTTTTCATACCAAGGATCACTTAACCAATAAACCTAACTCCACAAATATCCAAAATCACATCGTTTTT
Organism: Pogonophryne albipinna; assembly: GCA_028583405.1. Classification (NCBI taxonomy): domain Eukaryota; kingdom Metazoa; phylum Chordata; class Actinopteri; order Perciformes; family Artedidraconidae; genus Pogonophryne; species Pogonophryne albipinna. Next base: position 824,202 of record CM053242.1, read on the forward strand.
CTAGAACAGATTACAAATCGCCTGGAAATGGTACAAACAAGTGGCAACATGTGTGACGAAGGTGTTGCGCTGGGCTATATCAGGCAATCGAATGTGGAACTTAAGCTCGCTCCATTGCGGAGATATTCCCGCGAGAGTGCGGAAAACTTTAATTAATTAATTAATTTCAAATGTGACATTTTACCAATATACACACAGACCGCTAGGGGGCGCTCACGGACCACACTTTGAGAAGCACTGCTTTATAGCATAACGTTAGCATTTTGCTTCTGGCCATTAGATTTATGATTCGAACATTATCAAAGTAGGTTAGATGTGGAGATTATCCGGCTGAACAAAACGTGCATTCATCAAACAGGTTCGTTTCCACAGATCTTATTTCCAGCTATTTTCCTCAATCCTCTGGAGAAATCCTGTTGCTTTTTAATCGAGGGAACCAGCAGCTTCCTCCCGGGTGAATACGTCATCCCTGCACCGCTCTATTAAACAGTTAGAATAAATACAAATAAAAACAGATAATTAAGCATAATTCAAAGAGAATGAGGGGGATTTTCTTCCTCTCTTTGCGTCCTACTTTGTGTGTCGCTTTGGAACTGAAATCTGCAAAGAAATTATGAAGAAAACAATAATAATTCCACTTTAAGTGTTTTTTTATACAACTGAAGGTGCCGATGAAGCATTCACTGCACCTTATAAAGTCAGGTCATCTATTTGTTGTATTTGTGCAGGTTGCAAAACATGCGCAGTGCGTGTGATTTCACATCAGTGACGTTCATAATGCAGAAAACACACGGGGCATTTGATGCAAATAAAGACCGTGGGAAAGTACAGCGCTGTGTCCTGACGATTGATTAGAGTAACGCCGTTCACATTACATGCGAAATATATAAAAATAATAATATATACAGAGCCCCGGAGTATCAAGGAGAACAAATCATCACATTTTAGGCGCACAATTTAATAATGTGTGCTCTTGAATTCAGCCATTTGGTATAATTCATTTACACACAAACTGGTTCATAATCAAATATATAAAATACTTTTCTACCATCCAGGACAGAAGTGCAAAACAAGTTTAATATGATGTTAAATCCAGAGCATGAATTACTAAACTGTGCGCACAGATTTTCCGTTAAAATAATGAATAATATTCAATTAAATGTGTTTTTTAAGTGGATTTTCTGCAAAAAATAACGTAATATTTGTTCTAAAATGACATTTCTTCTGGTCTCAGCTGAACTACATGTAGTGCAAACTTTAAATGAAGACATTCCCAGACTCTAAGGAGCCCCGTGTTGTAATGTGTAAACACAAATACATTATCAATACACAACACAAGTATTAGAAAGGTCATCGCCGTCCTCCAGAAACCTCAGACCTCCAGAAACACTTAGTTTAGGTTCCTTTCACGTTTAAGTGACAGGAAAAGATTATTATGAATTCGTCAGTAGTTAAACATTAATTAGCGACACATATTAAAGCAGACATCCACACAAATCTGCTTCTTAAATGTAAATAAATTGCAACGTTTGTCGGATAAATACATTTCCTAACGTCCCAACTTAAGCCCATTCATTTAGGATCTGCCTTATATATAATATATACAGTTTAGGAATGTTAGGAATGCATTCATAAGTGCTTATATATATTATATTCTTCTTTTCATGTTGTGTTTTTATCTCAAGTTATTCCCTAACGGCCCGTCTACACAGCGGCGTGCGTTGACGCTTGCCGGCGGGCGTGTCTGAAACTCGACCAACAACCAATCACATGAATCTCCCGCCCCCGACACACAAGCAGCGGTTTGATTGGCTTGAGCTTGTACTGGCATATGATTCGATTGGCTGACGCTTCTGCCGAGGCGTCAAAAGTTGAACATTGCTCAACTTTTGCAGCGAGCCACGCCAGTAAAGCTCCGCGTCCCACAATGCAGTTCGGCGAAAAGTGACGTCACCCCATTCAAAGTGAATGGTGAAGCGTCAACGCACGCCGCCGTGTGGACGCGCCGTAAGAGCGCCGGATTTCACACGCCATGATTATTTAGCGTGGTGAACGTTGGTTGCTCCAGACTGAAATATCTCAACAACCGGATTACAATTATATTCTGTGTAGACGTTCGTGATCCCCCGAGGATAGACCACACCGTGATGCTCTGTCGTTCCCTCTAGCGCCACCATGAGGTCTCTCAGTGATTGTCTCTGAGTTTAAGTTCGTGAGTGTTTTTTCATTTTTGAGTGTTTTTTTAAGGGGTTTCTGAAGGACGAGAGAGGCGGGCTATACATCACAGGTTTAAATATTTAGTGAGTAAATGACGGCTGAAGCAGGAACACAGCAGGAAGTCAACGATGCAAAAAGTCGAGTAAATTCAAAACGTTCATTTTTCAGTGTTTTCAGGAAACAGCAGCTGATTGAGATTCTGTTAGAGACCTCGGACACACGGAGGGGGGGGGAGGGGAGGAGGGAGGGGGGGAGGAGGGGGGAGAGGAGAAGACAGAGCAAGGAGAGGAAGAGATAAGGAGAAAATGAGAGGAAGAACAGGATAGAAGAGATAAGTAGAGGAGAGGAGGAGGAGACAAGGAAAGGAAACAAGGTAATGAGCAGTGGGAAGTAGAGAGAAAACATGGAGAAGATAAGGAGGAGAATAAGGAGAGCAGGAGAGAGGAAACAAAGATAGGTGAAAATAGAGGATGAAACGAGGACATTAGGAGACGAACGAGAGACGGAGAAGAGAGGGGATAAGGAAAGGAAAAGGAGAAGACACTAGGAGACAAGGGTAGGAGCGAAAGAGAGACGGAGAAGAGAGGGGACGGGAAGAGGGGATAAGGAAAGGAAAAGGAGAAGACACTAGGAGACAAGGGTAGGAGCGAAAGAGAGACGGAGAAGAGAGGGGAAAGGAAGAGGGGATAAGGAAAGGAGAAGGAGAAGAGACTAGGAGACAAGTAGAGAAAGAATGAGGAGAGGAAACGAGGAGACTCAAAAGTAGAGAAGATAAGGAGAGGAGGAGAAAAAAAGCATTTACAAATAAGTTTGCAGACCAAGGTAACTGAGGAAGGAGCGTTTGGAGGAAGAGGAGGAGGAGGAAGAGGAAGGGGAGGAGGATAATAAGGAGGAAGAGGGAGAGGAGGACAAAGAGGAAGAGGAAGATGAAGGGGCGCGAGGCTTCAGGGAGAGCAGGGTGGTGATGGGCAGGAGAGGAGACAGATCCCTCCACCTGTCAGAGAGCGAGGGGTGAAGGAGAGGAGCGACAGGCGAGGAGGAGGAGGAGGAGGAGCAAACAGCTGCTGACGGTGTGTGTGTGTGCAGCCGCTGAGTGTGTGTGTGAGTGTGTGTGTGCTCCGGGTGTTTGACCTTGCAGTGCAGGCGCAGACTGTCTCTCCGCTTGGCGCTGTAGCTGCAGAGCGTGCACGTGAACGGGCGCTCTCCTGTGTGCACGCGCACGTGCTCCACCAGCTTATTGGCCGTTCGGGTCAGGTGACCGCAGCGCTCGCACCTGTACTGGTTGCCCTGGCGATGACCCTGGAAGTGCACCAGCAGCTCCTGTTGCCCCGGAAACGACCTCTGGCAGATACGGCAGCGGTGCTCAGAGGAGGAGGGGGAGGAGCTTGTTGTTGCCACGGAAACTGTGGTGGAGGAGGTGGGAGGAGAGGTGACGGGGCACCTGGGAGTCAAGAGGGGAGGCAGGGGTTAATGATGCACACACACACACACACACACACACACTGAAACACACGCACACACACACACTGAAACACACGCACAAACACTGAAACACACGCACACACACACACACACACACACACACACACACACACACATTTCACACACACACTCACTCACACACACACACACACACACATGCAAACACACACACACATGCAAACACACACACACACACACACACTCTCACACACACACACCCCCACATGCACACACACACACACACACACACACACCCCCACATGCACACACACACCCACTCACACACTCACACTCACACACATTTCACACACACATTTCACACACACACACACACACATTTCACACACACACACACACACACACACACACACACTCACACACACACACACACACATTTCACACCTCCAAATAAGACACTACTTCATGAGTCAGAGAGAGACTGCTTCATACTATCACAACGCTCTGATAAAGAAAATACTTATATAATATAATAATAGAAAGTACAACAATATTTAGGATTAAACGGAAGCTTTTTAGTAAATATATATACTATAATATAAATAACAATAATAAAGTGAGCCGACCTGATCTCCGCGCTGGTGTGAGCGTGTGAGTGCGTGTTGGCGTGAACCCTCATCTCTGCCTCCTGATTGGTCGAGTGGTCACACACGCAGCAGTGCAGCGAGAAGGAGCCGCGCTCCCATTGGCGGTGCTCCGTCATGTGACTCTGGAAAAGGAGGCGGCCGTCTATCTCGAAGCCGCACACGTGACACCTGGAGGACAGGTAGAGAGAGGATTTTCATATTTTGATATTGTGAAAATTCTGCTTCCCTGGACATCTTCAACCAGAGAGGGCCAAAGTACACACTTCCTTTCCTCAAGTAGAAGTACACACTTCCTTTACTCAAGTAGAAGTACACACTTCCTTTACTCAAGTAGAAGTACACACATCCTTTCCTCAAGTAGAAGTACACACTTCCTTTACTCAAGTAGAAGTACACACATCCTTTCCTCAAGTAAAAGTACACACATCCTTTCCTCAAGTAGAAGTACACACATCCTTTCCTCAAGTAAAAGTACACACATCCTTTCCTCAAGTAGAAGTACACACATCCTTTCCTCAATTAGAAGTACACACATCCTTTCCTCAAGTAGAAGTACACACATCCTTTACTCAAGTAGAAGTACACACATCCTTTCCTCAAGTAGAAGTACACACATCCTTTCCTCAAGTAGAAGTACACACATCCTTTCCTCAATTAGAAGTACACACATCCTTTCCTCAAGTAGAAGTACACACATCCTTTACTCAAGTAGAAGTACACACTTCCTTTACTCAAGTAGAAGTACACACATCCTTTCCTCAAGTAAAAGTACACACATCCTTTCCTCAAGTAGAAGTACACACATCCTTTCCTCAATTAGAAGTACACACATCCTTTCCTCAAGTAGAAGTACACACATCCTTTACTCAAGTAGAAGTACACACATCCTTTCCTCAAGTAGAAGTACACACATCCTTTCCTCAAGTAGAAGTACACACATCCTTTCCTCAAGTGGAAGTACAGATACTCGTGTTTAAAAGTACTCTGGTGAAAGTAGAAGTACTGACTAAACTTCTTTACTCAAGTGAAAGTAAAGAGGCTTTGAAATGTACTTCAGTAGAAAGTTCAGGTATTTGTGTTAAAAATGTAAGAAGTAGAAAGTACAGGTATTTGAGTTCAACATGTAAGAAGTAGAAAGTACAGGTATTTGTGTTCAACATGTAAGAAGTAGAAAGTACAGGTATTTGAGTTCAACATGTAAGAAGTAGAAAGTACAGGTATTTGGGTTCAACATGTAAGAAGTAGAAAGTACAGGTATTTGTGTTCAACATGTGAGAAATAGAAAGTACAGGTATTTGGGTTCAACATGTGAGAAGTAGAAAGTACAGGTATTTGAGTTCAACATGTAAGAAGTAGAAAGTACAGGTATTTGGGTTCAACATGTAAGAAGTAGAAAGTACAGGTATTTGTGTTCAACATGTGAGAAGTAGAAAGTACAGGTATTTGGGTTCAACATGTAAGAAGTAGAAAGTACAGGTATTTGGGTTCAACATGTAAGAAGTAGAAAGTACAGGTATTTGGGTTCAACATGTAAGAAGTAGAAAGTACAGGTATTTGAGTTCAACATGTAAGAAGTAGAAAGTACAGGTATTTGTGTTCAACATGTGAGAAATAGAAAGTACAGGTATTTGGGTTCAACATGTGAGAAGTAGAAAGTACAGGTATTTGAGTTCAACATGTAAGAAGTAGAAAGTACAGGTATTTGGGTTCAACATGTAAGAAGTAGAAAGTACAGGTATTTGTGTTCAACATGTGAGAAGTAGAAAGTACAGGTATTTGGGTTCAACATGTAAGAAGTAGAAAGTACAGGTATTTGGGTTCAACATGTAAGAAGTAGAAAGTACAGGTATTTGGGTTCAACATGTAAGAAGTAGAAAGTACAGGTATTTGTGTTCAACATGTAAGAAGTAGAAAGTACAGGTATTTGTGTTCAACATGTAAGAAGTAGAAAGTACAGGTATTTGAGTTCAACATGTAAGAAGTAGAAAGTACAGGTATTTGTGTTCAACATGTAAGAAGTAGAAAGTACAGGTATTTGTGTTCAACATGTGAGAAGTAGAAAGTACAGGTATTTGTGTTCAACATGTAAGAAGTAGAAAGTACAGGTATTTGTGTTCAACATGTAAGAAGTAGAAAGTACAGGTATTTGTGTTCAACATGTAAGAAGTAGAAAGTACAGGTATTTGAGTTCAACATGTAAGAAGTAGAAAGTACAGGTATTTGTGTTCAACATGTGAGAAGTAGAAAGTACAGGTATTTGTGTTCAACATGTAAGAAGTAGAAAGTACAGGTATTTGAGTTCAAAATGTAAGAAGTAGAAAGTACAGGTATTTGAGTTCAAAATGTCAAAGTAAAAAGTCGTCGTGGAGTAAAGTCCTGATACCAGAAAAATGTACTTAAGTACAGCAACAAAGTATTTGTACTCCACTACTTCCCACCTCTGTCTTCAAGTCTTCATTAAAAACTCACCTGTTCACCATGACCTTTGACCCCTAAACCATCACAGTCCCTCTGCTATTTATATAATTTCTACCTTATTATTAGCCCCTCTTGTTTGTTTGCTCACCGTGCAAAGCGGTCTTGGGTCCCTTGAAAGGCGCTATACAAATGTAATCTGTTATTATTATTATTATTATTATTATTATTATTATTATTATTAAAAGGGAAGTGAATTTAAAAAGTGCTCGTTGACAAATATTTGCTTCCTTCAGGCAGATCCATGCTAGCTGTTTCCATCTGTTTCCATTCTTTATGCTAAGCTAAGCGGACGAATTAACTAAACTTTTTTTTTACGTAGTCACAAACATAATGCCAAAAGAAACAAGAAAAAAAGACGTAATATAAATAAATAACATAATAATAAATATGCGAATACAAAAATACTAGAAAATAATTAAATCCAATATTAAAAAATAAATTAAATCAATAATACATTGTGACGATGCTATGCTTCTTTTCCAACAAACAATATGTCAAAAGACGCATGGACAACATTCAATAAAATAAAGTAATAAATACATTAATAAATCAGTAAATACAAAAATAATACAAACAATTTATTTAAAAAAAAGCTATAAATAGAAAGAAATAATCACAACTATGCATTTAATCATTTAAATACATACCAATAATTATGAAAGGAAAATACTATTACTTGTATAACAGGGTCCTCACAAGTACAGCAGTGTGTGTGTGTGTGTGTGTGCGTGTGTGTGTGTGTGTGTGTGTGTGTGTGTGTGTGAGTGTGTGTGTGAGTGTGTGTGTGTGTGTGTGTGTGTGTGTGTTACCTGTAGAAGTAAGAGCAACCTGTGGTTTGATCTCTGCTGAGGCTGGTTTTGGTTTCTGTGAGAACAAAAAGAAAATGCTTATTATTCTGCAGAGCGGTTCATCAGATGAATGTATTCTGTATTATTCTGTGTGAGTGATGATGAGTCTCTGCGGACGTTATCATTATTGCTAAACAGCTCTGGGATTGTTTGTAGTTTTTATTATAAACCCAAAGGACAATCTAGTGGCATCATAAATCCATAATGCACGTTAGAAACAGTACACTTAAAGACAGCCATTAAAGAGTCCTAACAATAACAACAAGGCTACACACACATATCCCCCAAAAGTGTGTGTGTGTGTGTGTGTTACCATGTGGAGGTTCCTGGGAGCTCAAAAGAGGGGAGGAGCGAAGAGGGTCCACATTCACCGGCAAAACAGGACTGTAGAAATGACACACACACACACACAGTGTCAAGCAGAGGAGGTCAGAGGTCACATGACATCACAGACAGGAAGTGGCGTTACCTGCTCCTGAAGGTCGGAGTCGTCCTCTCCAGGCGACCGTTGGATTTACTGACTCTCTCTGCAGATTGAAATTAAAGTTGATTTATTATGTTATTAATGTCGGTAAATACAGATTTACTAAAGTGTTTGTTATGAACATTGTAGTTTAGAAATATATAAATGATTGAGCCAGGGAAGGGGACACAATTCCCCCCAAATGTTCAGTTTTTAAGATTAAACTTGAGAAAGGGTTAGGGTTGCTAGAAAATATTTAATTTCTCTATATTTTTGTTTACCTATTTATTTTTGATTATATCATCAAAAATTCAAGTTTTCTTCTTGTTTATTCACTTCTCCTGAATTTATGACTTTATTTTAGGAAATTCTGAATTTTTAAGGTTAAAGGTGGGGTAGGTCATTTTGGAGAAAGCAGCTCGAGTGCGCTAGAATTTGAAAATACACAGCCGGAAGAAATCTGCCACTTCCTCACAGAGCCCCTCCTCCAACACACACGAACGCGCACATGACCAATGAGGGCATGAGATAAGTTTGTGCCCAGATGGAAGGCTGACAGGCAGGTAGGCCATCCAGTTACTTTAGCCGGCTCAGATGATTGGTCGTGCTTGTTACAGCACCACGGCTTCCACCGATGACCTTTTTTAATGGATTTTTTGTCAAAGCACTTCAGATATTCATTGCTATCGGGATTTTAAGACCATTCCATGGAATATAACAACAAGTGTATCTCGAGCCGCTTTCTCAAACTTACCTAGGCAAGGCAAGGCAAGTTTATTTATATAGCACTTTTCAACACAAGGCAATTCAAAGTGCTTTACAAAAAATGAAAGACATTAAGAAAATACCCCACCTTTAAAGTTAAACAGGTAGTAATAAATATATATATACAAACTGATATCATCATAATAATAATACATCTAATTTATATATTGCTTTATATGGCAAAATACGCAAAGACAATTTACAAAAAAAGTCTCACTTAATAAAAAAAAACGTCAATTGGTTTGTAAATGTACACAGTAAGTCAGAAGGTTAGTTAAATACAGTAATTACATGTGAACGTGTTAGTAGGGAATAACTCTCCAGGTGGATGGAGAATCACCTGTGTCCTGATTTACCTGAGAGCTGGTGCAGCAGTGTTGAGGCCAGATTCACCGACATGTCCTGCCACAGCGCCGCTCTGAGGCACTGGTCCGCCATCTTGGCTCCTGAGGAGAACTGGTCTTCCATCTTGGCTCCTGAGGAGAACTGGTCTTCCATTTTGGCTCCTGAGGAGAACTGGTCTTTAATCTTGGCTCTGAAGAAGAGCTGCTCCTCCTTCTTCACTCCGGAGAGAACATGGTCCGCCATCTTGGCTCCGGGAAGAAGCCGGTTCTCCATTTTGGCTCCGAAGAGAAGCTGGTTCTCCGCCCTGTTGGCCCCTGAAGGAAACTGGTCCTCCATCTTGACTCCGGAGAGGAACGTGTTGGCGGGGAAAGGGCTCTGTGCAATTTTGGCTTTTAAGAGAAGCTGGTCCTCCATCTTGGCTCCGGATAGAAGCTGGTCCGCCATCTTGGCTCCATGATCCTCCAGTTTCACTTTGAACTGAAACTTGTTGGCATCGGAGACGACGCTTCCTGCTGCTTTAGAGCCAGAATGGCCGCCTCCAGTGTAAAAGTTGTCTTCTTTTTTAAGGCCATTGAGACACTGGTCCGCCATTTTGGCTCCAGGGTGCAGGTTCACCTGGTTGCCACGGAGACCCTGGTCTTCTGTTTTGATTTTGAAAAGATGGGGAGTTGGTTTTTTCGGCGAAGGTGGGGTTATCTCTGCTGTGATTGGTCGATGGTGGACGAGGTCGACCTCCATCGGCTCTTCTTCTTCTTTGACCCGAACCATGTGGCTGCTCACTTCCTGCCGCTCTGTGATTGGTGGAAAATCAGTCAGTCAGTGTTTGTATTCTTCTTGCAAGTAATGATAGTTTTTATTATTGATACACGCGCACGCACGCACGCACGCACGCGCACACACACACACACACACACACACACACACACACACACACACACACACACACACTTACACTCACTTACAGTCACTTACACTTTCACCTACACACACTTACACACCTACACTTACACACACTTATATTTACAGTATGTTGAACCGATGCAAACCCAGACCAATATAACCATAAACACAAAAGACAATAAAACAATTTAAAGCTAGACTACATTTACTGTGTGTGTGTCAATAATAATATAACACACACACACACAATCAACACACACACACACACACACACACACACACACACACACACACACACACACACACCTGCCAGTTTTCTCAGCAGGTCTGAGGCCAGTGTGTCGGTGTTGGCGTTGCCTTCAGGTGTGTGTGAGAGCGTGGGAGGTTCGGGACTCGCCCCCGGTCCGTCCGGAGAGAGAGCGAGACCCGGTTCATCCGCCGGCCTCCCAGGATGCATCTGGGCCTTCTGGGTCGCCTCTGGAGAGAGAGAGAGAGACTTATTGTATTTATATGGCATGTTTCTAAGCTTTTTTTTTGCTTTTCCACTCAGGGCTACTTTTCACCTTTTCCTGGCCCTCCAAAATCGAGGTTCTTACCGGGCCAACAACCGGGCTGAATATGCTAAACTAGTGACGTAAACACTCTCGACTGCTGAATGGTCAGAGAGAATCGCTGGCAAAGGGGCTACAACTACAACAACATGAACATATTTGACCGTGATTTAATTGTAATACACGTTTCAAAATGATGCCGAAGTAACAACATACTGATACCGGTTAGTAAGAACCATGAATTAATGCTTTGACGAGTCTGCAGACAGACGGCAGACGAGACACCTTTTAAAATGCGTGTTTTCTGAATGGAGCTTGGCTAAGCTAACGTTGTATATGCTCCGACCGTCCACACTCACAACAACGGCCTACAGACATAAATAAACCAGCGACTGTATTCTCCATGACACAGGCAGTCTGTGGTTTGTACTTGTTTAACTTCTGTCTAGTTTCTGAACAGATATGAGGAGCTGTGAGCTCTGAGTGCTAACTGCTAACAGCTAACGGCTGATGTTGGTTTTGTGGTTCACATTGAAGATGACGTCACGGCTCCGCCTACACTGCGTTACTATAGTAACTGCCCCAGTTCCTAAACTGTAATGGAAACGCAGCATAAAGTGAGCCTGGCCTACCAAGGCCTAACTATACCGTACTAAGCCGTGCGAGGCCCTGCAGTGGAAATGCGCCATAACTGAAATAAATTATTAATATTAAAACATTTAAATCACACTTACATGAAATAACACCCAAAGAATAATCTTAAAAATTAATAAATTAGAAATAAAAAGATCACATTTATAATCTACCTGTTTCTAGTTATAAAAGAATTAATGGCCAAAATGATAATCCTAAATAAAAAATGTAAATTCTCACCTACCTGTCCCTTCACTAAATAACGGCTAAAAGAAAATTCTTAAATAACAAAATAAAATAGATAAATATATTTTTTACCTTACCTTATTATCACTTTTGTATAATATATATTTTTATTATGTACAATCATGTATAGATATTTGTATTATTATAACTATTATTTTAAATTCACCAAAATAAGAAAACATTTAAAACATGAGAAAAGGACACTTGCTTCACGGCGTTAATTACTAATCAATAATGGAAATTGGGCTTCACTTTCTGTCAATTTACTTATTGATTAATCCTTAGCACTGTATAAGATGTGTGCATACTGTGTGTGTGTGTGTGTGTGCGTGTGTGTGTGTGTGTGTTACCTGACAGCCTGATGAGGAGGTCAGACGCCATCTTGGTGCTGACATCAGGGCTGAAGAGAGAGGTGGCTGCTGGGAAGGGACTCGAACCGGCAGCAGCATCTCCTCTAGTCGTGCGTGTGTGTGTGTTTGTGTTTGTGTGTGTGGGTGCATCAGAGGGACGCTGCAACACACTCGACCCACGCTTCATTTTCCACTGTGTGTGTGTGTGTGTGTGTGTGTGTGTGTGTGTGTGTGTGTGTGTGTGTGTGTGTGTGTGTGTGTGTGTAGAGAAGAGTCAAGAGGAAGAGGAGGAAGAAGAAGGCAGTGTTGCTAAAATAAGACGAGTGTGTTTTTTAACATATGGGAGCATGAGGGGAGAAAATGGGGGAGGATCTCTGCCTCTCATTGACCTGGAGGAGAAGAGGAAGAGGAGGAGAGAGGAAGAGGAGGAGGAAGAGGAAGAGGAGGAGGAGGAAGAAGAGGAGAGAGGAAGAGGAGAGAGGAGAGAGGAAGAGGAGAGAGAGGAAGTGGAGGAGAGAGGAAGTGGAGGAGAGAGGAAGTGGAGGAGAGAGGAAGAGGAGAGAGAAGAAGTGGAGGAGAGAGGAAGAGGAAGAGGAGGAAGAGGAGGAGAGAGGACAGAGAGAGGAAGAGGAGGAAGAGGAAGAGGAGAGAGAGACACAGATATGAACAAAGTGAATCTGTGAATGAATAAATTATTTGGATGGATAAGAGACTCAATAATAAGGGGATAAATCATTTTAAATACGGTTATCGCCATGACAACGGCCCCTGCTTGGTGCACCCGTCTCCTGCCCTGACCTTCACTGCCGGACAACCAATCAGAATCATCATCAGTTAGGATCATCAATAACCACCTGCCACCTGTTCAATTACTGACTAATACAAACAAAGTTATATATATTTCAACAGTAATGGGCATCCGTCTAATAATAGATGATAACAGAGCAGCTTAAAAATAAATAAAATGATTTTGTATAATAATAAAAAATGTTAAATTGCTTCATACATATTATTCATCTTGGAAGAAAATAAATACATATTGGGAGTTAATAAAATAATTAGAAATAATATAGTTTTTAATCTAAATGCATAAAGATTGTGTACAAAAAGATAAAATAATTTAATCAATAAAATTAGACATAATATTATTTAAATAAAAATGTGGTTAACAAAAATTAAATGAGGAGAGATAAATTATAAAAGTATATAAATATAACAAAATATTGAATCATTTAGCATATTAAATGAATAAAATAAAATACTTATTCTGCGTCTCATCCACACATTATATATCTTTTAGCATTTTTACATAAGGTCAATAAAATATTAAATACTAGATAAATAAAAGTATTTATTCTGAATTGTATTAGAATAAAAATTACATTATAAAGGATTTGAATGGAAATGAGGTCAACATGTCATTTACAAAATAGATACAAAATAAAACAGGACAAAAAAATGTAATTAGTAAATATAAAAATAAAATAGCCTCATCATATTAAAATAAAATAATAATTAAAAAGAAAAGGAAACATTTACATAATCCAAACAATTAAGTAAAGCTATGAATTAAATAATTAAAATCATTAAGACGCCAGCCTTTTCATCACCTCGGTTCACTTCCACCCCCGTCTCCAGGCGACACGGTCCGCCACCGCATCCGCCCGAGGACCTCTATCTCCGGCTACAGTTGCTCCACAACCCCGGCCTCCCACCTCCCACCTCCGCTGGGTGTCAAAAAAAAACATGACTCCCCGACACAGAAACTCCTTTGTACCCGTGATATAATGCCATCTTTTACCGGTTATTTTCCCCGTTACCGGGAATGAGGGCAGGTGTCAAGAGTCGCCCCCCCCCCCCCCCGCCTCCCCCTCCTCCCTGCAACATGGCTGCATGGTAACCCGACCTCACGAGACCTCAGAAGTCATCTTCCCGGGTCTAACCAGGGATCGTTCTAAATGTTAACGTAGACCGATATGTTTCCAATATCTTCCTCCACGACTTACCGGTACCGGGAGGGCAGGTGGTGCATTCCGGGGGGGCAAAGACTATATTTAGCCCACAGTCGGTTTCTCTCATGCTGCATCCCGTCCTTTCTTCCTCACCTCCCGTCACATCATCCGCTCTTTTCTCCGGTTGGAACATAAAAAAGCACCGGGCAGATGATCCGGTTCTTCCTCCCGAGCCCCGAGGAGACGGGTCGGTCACCGAGCAGAGGGAGGTTCTCTCTCTCTCTCTCTCTCTCTCTCTCTCTCTCTCTCTCTCCCTCTCTTTCTCTCGCTGTGTGTGTGTCCACGCGCCGGATCATAGCACAAGGGCAGGACATGCGTGAACCCGCGTGCACGCGCACACATGCTCGCGCCCAATCCCCCGCACACACTCTATGAGTGCAGCACGAGACATTCAGATGTTACAGTGAGGACAGAAACACACCGGAGGAGAGAGAAGGGGGGGGGGGGGGGGGGGTAGAAAATCCAGAACAAGTCTCAAGTCAAGACCGATAGTGTTGATTTCGGTACCAGGTCAAGACAGAGAAGTCCCAAGTCTGGGACCAAATTAAGACTGAATAGTCCAATTTTAAGACTGACTTGCCCTGAGTCTGGTACCAAGTCAAGACGGATTAGTCCTGAGTCTAGACTGACTAGTCCGGTCTAAAATGGAATAGTCCAAGTCTGGTACCAAGTTTAGACAGACAAGTCCCAAGTCAAGACCGACTAGTCCTGACCCTCGTCCAGGGGGTGAAAAGTTAGGACGATTCGAAGGGCCCGTGACTGACAGGGGCCCAAACTATTTTAGAACATTAAGAAAACATTTTTTAAATAACCTTTCATCATTCATCAATAATTAACATTAATAGAACGTTATATTGATAATGTACTCACTAAACTTACGATTCATTTAACTTATTTTCTTCCAAAAGTTAATTATCCAAAGCCTCTGTACACCCCCTTCTATTTACATGTAATGGTTTGGTCCTGCTTCCAACCACGGTGCAGCACCGGCACTTGAATGGAATACAACATTTAAGTTATATTTATTTGGATTTATGAATTCATGTTGAAAATGTGATTATTAAAAAGACATTTACACCATAAAATATTACTATTGAGATCTAGGAATGTTAGTCTTATATCAAATAGTGAATTCTACTGCAGCAGAATGTTGCACGCCTGCACAGTGCACAGTGTTATAGTTTCACAGCTCAGTGTCAGCAAATATTGTGCAGTTAGTATTGGACTACAAGATAGATGCAAGCCTGTACAGGTAGAGTTATTTAAACCATAAATGGGTGGGTTGGGTTCTGGAGGTGTGGTTACAGCTATTGTGCTTGGTTGGCGTGGCCTGTGCCTGGTGGTGGGGCCCAATGTGATATCTTTTCATGGGGCCCAAAATCCCTGGCGGCGCCCCTGCCCTCGTCCCAAGTCAATATGACTAGTCCCAAATCCGGTTCAATTTAAGACCAACAAGACAAGTCCTAAACTGAAGTCCCGAGTCTGTTACCAAGACGGATGTCACAAGACCTGTACCAAGTCACGACCGACAAGTCCCAAATCAGGTACCAAATCAAGACCTAGAAGTCAAATCTGACATGTCCAATATATCCAGTCACAGGTCAAGAGTTACAAGTCCAGACCTGAGTAAAGACATTACAATACAAGTTGTAAATGAAGAAACAATATAAGAATTAAAAGCAGATAATACATTTAAAGTATGTATAAGAAGTAATACTAACACCCCAGATAGCAAAAGATGTTAAATCAACGTTGAATTATGGTCAAAAATGTTGATTTTTGGTTAAGGTTGAAGATTGATGGTGGATCAACCTTAAATGTTGAAAAGATGTCATTGAATCAACGTTGTATTGTGGTCGAATTTAATGATTGAAATGCCAACATTGAATCTAGTGGAGCCTGTGGAGCCTCGCAGCAGCGAAACTGTGATGCACTTACACTGTAGGTGCGCCGCGTTTGGGGGGGGGGGGGGGGGGTGCTAGTGTGTGTTAAGATGAGAGATAAAAACCATCCCTTGATTGCAAAGTTAATGCAGACTACCTTTGCCCTGCGGCGCAATGTGATCATCAATGGTGAGCTACCTGTTCCTGGAACGCTGGCCTGCCTTGACAATGGAGTCACAGGTGAAAATATTTTAGATATTGCAACTATATTTCAATTCAATTCAAAACCTTTATTTATCCAGGTAAAATCCCATTGAGATCAATGATCTCTTTTTCAAGGGAGACCTGCAGCAGTAGGTTCCACAAGAAGACATAAAAACATAAACAACAGAACAACAAAAGGACACCATACAGCAAAATGTACAGGGATTACAATTTACATATTTAACCACATGTACAGATACCAACAGCATCTGATTGTGTAGCATCCAACCGAGCTTTAAAAACATGTAATGGTACTAGCTTGGTAATTTTCCATTCTTTTTGCAGACTGTTCCATGTTAGTGGAGCTGCACATCTAAAAGCTTTCTTCCCTAAGACAGTCCTAGCACTTGGCACATTTAATAAAACCACAGCATGCGATCTCAGGCAATAAGTACTTTCAATTTGCAGAGAGATCAGGGAGCAGATATAAGATGGTAGTTTATCCAACATGGCTTTGTAAATGAAAAAGTACCAGTGACTGAGCCTCCGTACAGTAAGTGATGGCATAACCGCCTTGGTATACAGGGTACAGTGATGCGTAAGTGCTTTACAATTTGTGACAAATCTCAGTGCACTGTGATACGCAGCATCTAACTTGCTCAGGTAATTGGCAGGTGCATTCATATATAACAAATCACCATAGTCCAGCACAGGTAAAAAGGTCACAGTGACTAGCCTTTTCCTGGCCTCAAGCGAGAAACAGGACTTGTTCCTGAAAAAGAAACCTAGCCTAACCCTCAGCTTTTTAAGCAGGTTATTTACATGAAATTTAAAAGTGAGACAATCATCAAGTCAGATACCCAGGTATTTGTAACAGGTAACCACTTTAAGTTGTATTCCTTGCGTAGTTACAATATCCAAAGCAGTTTCCGGTGTATTTTTAGCTTTAGCTTTAGAAAAGAGCATTACCTTGGTTTTATCCACATTTAAAAGAAGCTTAAGCTCAGAGAGCTGAGCCTGAATAATGTTAAAAACAGCCTGTAATTTAACAACAGCCTCGTTAATCGAGGGACCTGCACTGTACATAACGGTATCGTCCGCATAAAAATGTAAAGTTGCTCCTTCGACATTTTCACCTAAACTATTAATATAGATAGAGAATAATAGCGGACCTAAAACTGAACCTTGTGGTACACCATTAGTGATGTTTAACCACTCAGAATACAGCCCATCAAACTGAACACATTGGGACCTTTCAGAGAGGTAGTTCACAAACCACCCCACTGCATGGCTGGATATGCCAATACTGACCAGCCTAATAATTTTGTGTGCCTTTGTCACTGATAACTTGGCATGTTTACTCAGATTTAGCATGTCATGTTTCTGTTTATCTCTGCTGCCTTCAGTCCACATATACATTGTACTCTGAATTAAATAGTCATTTTATATTTGTGCAGAGTTTCACAGGATAACGAACCTCAACCTGAATAACCACTTTTACGCGGAGTTGGATCGGCATGCTGTTGAGCTTGTTCAGGAAGAAGGCGGCACGCAAAGGCGAAGTGTCTGAAGTTCAGCTCTTCAACGCCTATGACCTCCAGGTGAGTCGGTTAAGCCTCTTGGTGTTTTATTATCATACTAGAGTGGATTTTCTGTGTGTGTGTTGGGGGGCAGAGGGTCAGCCTGATAGATTTAGATTTATTATTAAGATACTTGTGTTTGGGGAGGGAACAGCAGTGTTAATGTTATTGCACCTTGTTGTTGTGCTAATGAGATACAGGTGGGATCGCAGACGCCTCAATTGCTTCAAAATGGTAATCTCTTCAGTCATGGAAGAGCCCTTGTGATATAAATTGTTGTGTGGCTATGCTGTTTAGCATCCAAAGTAAAACAAAGATATGTTTTCGCACTCAAGGATCAAGGTGACGTCCATAGCCGACGTGCTGCTCTCCTCCCTGCCTGGATTTCTGCATGAGGATGACTCCAGGTTTCTGAGGCTGTGGCATGTAAGTCAGCATAATAACTGTTTTCAATGTATGTGACAGATCATCCAAAAATATAGTTTATCTTATAAATACACATGCACACACATGCACACACAGACACACAAACAGACACACAAACAGACAGACACACAGACACACACATACATAGACACACACATACATACACACATGAACAGACACACATAGACAGACACACACATAGATACACATACACACAGATACACATACAGGCACACACATACATACACACACACACACACACACACACACACACACACACACACACACACACACACACACACACACACACACACACACACACACACACACACACACACACACACACACACATACACACACAGATACACACACATACAGGCACACACATACACATACACAAACTTACACACATACACACACATAGACACATTTCCTTACATGGGAGGTTACAATAGTGTCATATGCTAATAACTTTATTTCCTACTGTGTGTTTCAGCTGGGATGTCAGGATTTGGTGCTGCCCATTACCACCAGCTCCAGGCCCCACAGCTACAGGCCCCACAGCGAGCAATTACAAGTACTGGTATGATGCCCTACTCTTTCACTACACTAACGTTTTGAGAGACGGGGACACAGAACTCAATGAATACTATTTGACATATGTATGACTTACAATTCAGATTTTGTGTTCAGACATCCTGTGGTAGTTGACAACAATATGCTGGAACATCAGGTTATGTTGCTACTCCCAAAGTATAGTGAAATATAACTAATGATTTTGTTTCTACAGGGATATCGGGAATGGGATACGGCTCGGTGCAGTACACCCCCCTTGGACCCCCACAACGTGCACAAAATGGTATGCCATTGTATTCCTCACTAATGAACCCAATGTACTACTAAAATGTAAAGTAATATCTTTGTAGACAAATCAAATCACAATAGTGGTGTTTTTTGTGTAAATGTTACAGCATTTGTTTTTCCCTCCTCTAGACTTCTTTAGAGGAAACTGCCACCAGTTTGATCCCATGCAGTCAGTGCCTGATCATGGTTGCAATGGTAAGTGAACAAGACGATCATCTAACATTTGTAGACATTTTCTGATCTGTGTGTGTGTGAAAAGGTTAAATCTCTATATTCTGATGATGATCATTGCTCTCTTCTTTGTTCATCTGCCCTCTTTGATTGAATACTTTATCAACAGTTTGAAAAAAGTACAGGGGCACAGTTATACAATAATGCTAAAAGCCAAGGATAACAAAAAGCCCTGAGGGCTTGTTTCCATTGTGGTCCTGTGTATTCAATTAATCTGTATGAGTTCTCTCTCCTGAGAGGATACTGAAAATGCCTTTTCTGTTTACCAAAGAGCTGTAGGGAAGGGGAGACCCCTCACACACACACACACACACACACACACACACACACACACACACACACACACACACACACACACACACACACACACACACACACACACACACACACACACACACACACACACACACACACACACCTAATAACCTTTCAAAATGTGTGCAGTGATTAAGTCTCATGAATGTTTGCGTTTTACAGATGGAACTACACAGATGCACGGCGATGACACCAGGCTGCTTTTGAAAGGCAAGTCTATTAGACTTAGTGTAATTCCTCATGAGTCATTTGCAGGTTATTTTCAATTCTCACTTTACACTTTTCAATTCTATTTTTCTTAAGATGTTGCCATCCAGAAGATGACTTCAATGCTCGCTGAAGTACTTGTGGTGGTAAAGGGCCTGTCCAGAGATGTGCAGTTCATCAAGAATGAGTTGGCAGAGGGCAACATGACCCCGGCTGGTAGTCAGGGACCAGGGTCAGCCACAACCCATATGTTCCCCATCCAGCTGCCAATCGCCAATGAAGACGACTTCAATGAGGCTGAATCATTGCTGAAGAATGAATCAGTCCGTCAAAAGATGGTAATTTGACAGACTGAACTGCATTCATTTATGAAATGTGGATAATATCAGTGCGGTCAAAATGTGCTTAGTTATTGCCCTTTAGCTACTCAACCACAAATAATTCTAGTCTTAGCTACTCAACCACATATAATTGTAGTAACATTTATATCTAACATTTATATTGACATGACCAAAATTGGGACACCAGGGTTAAAGTGGTTAAACATAACGACTGGCATGAACTTGACTGAATACCATGGGCTGGAATATCAGTGTATCAAGTGTATAAAAAACAAAGTTGGTCTCTGTGTATGAAATAAGAGTGCTGTTGTGCTGTTTCTAACGTATGTTCCACAGAACGTAGCTCGATACAACAGTTAAAGCAGTGGCCTATTTGTTTCTCTTGTCTGATTTAGATTGCTCGCCTGGCTCTGGTAGGAGGCACCAATTCAGAGAACCTGATCAGACGGATGCTGGCAACTGCTCTGACTAACGCCTTAGCCTTAGGCTGGAAAGAAAGACAAGCGTTGCAGCAGCAAGAAGCCATTCAAGGAACCGGCAATACAAGACTGCATGTTTGGTGAGTTTCCTCCCCTGCAAACTATTTATTAGCTTAAGTTTCCGGAGTGAGGTGTGACTGATGGTGATTCAGAACATAATTATGCTCTTTGTGAGCCATATAGTAACAACTACCGAGTTTGAATCCAACTCCTATAATGTATTTTATGTCTCTTCTCTGCCCTTGTTTCATGTCTCTCTGTAATCCCCTGTTGAAGAATAAAGCATGAACTTAATCTAACAAAAAAGGTTAGGTTGGAATCAGGTGATGGTGAAGCTATAAGAAATAAACCAAAAAAAGACAACCTAATTGGTGAGCTTTAGAGGTGCTCGGATGCAAATGTTATTACCTGGATAGAGCCAGGCTAGCCGTTTGCTCCTCTTTCCAGTCCAGTCTTTTAGCAAACTGGCTGCTGACTGTAGCTTGTGTTACTGTACAGAGTGAGAGTGATTTTCTTATTATAACAGAAGTTGTATGGGATACACACACTCTCTCTTCCTCACGCTTATTTTTGTAATCTTGTCTTTCAGCTGTTGCTCGGCAGTTCGACCGCAAGCTGACCCACAATGGCTTCAGTGAAACTGTGAAGAAGTGGCTTCGTTATGCTCCAGAGCGCGAGGGAGGCATCCCAAGGAACACAAGTGAAACGAACACAAGTGAAACAAATGCAAGTCCAACTTAGGGTACCCCACCACACTCTAATGTGTTTTCCTTGTGCATACAGTACAAAGGTTACCGCCTCATAGACAATACTGTTCTTTCATGGACAATAGACTGTTGTTCTTACAGTCAAAAATAAGTCAAATGTTTACAGCTTCGCCTTCATGGAAGACTTGAAGCTTCAGGCCGTTCTTGTTTGGAGTTGCACCAATGGTTCTTACACACCCTCTTTTTTTATGGGGGTATCTTGTGTCACTGTATATTTGCACATACGATGTGTCCTCTGCATTTATTCCACAGCGTTTGAGGAGCAATAACGGGTTAAGAGTCTTGCTCAGGGACGCATTGCTGCCTGTTTTCTGTCATTTTTAGTTTGATTTCATACATTTTGGGAAATATGGTAATTCAAGGTAATTTTGAACAAGCTAATAACAATCGTCTGCCAACAATACATGGTGTAGTGTGTGTTTACAAGTTTGGATCACTTCATTCAGTACAGTATTGATGTTGCACTTGTTAATGGTCTGTTAAGATGTAGACCTATGCGCAGAAAAGTCATTGGTGAAAAACATTCACTTTTTTAATGTGTTACAGTATGCTTAGAAAAGTTTAATATTTTAATGTAAGTTTTCCATTTAGATTTCCATTTAGATGATGGTTGAATCAATATTGATTCCTAACACTGATTCAATATAAAATCAACTACAATTTACATGTAGATTCCCATTTAGATGATGGTTGAATCAATATTGATTCCTAACACTGATTCAATATAAAATCAACCAAAAATGTGCATGTAGATTCCTATTTAGATGATGGTTGAATCAACATTGATAGTGTCAGTTATGGTTGAAAGTCCAACGTTTATTCAACATTAAAACAATTTGCGCTCGCTGTTTAATTTCAATGTCCGGGTTTCAACATGGATTCAATATTTCTGCCTAACCATATTTCAACATTGATTCACTCATATTTTGCTATCTGGGAGTACCTATAGAGTAAATACATATGTAGTAGAAATACTTATAAAATACATATATTTGTAGCAGTAACAGTGATATTAGAGAGGTATAGGGAGTAGTATTTGTAATACCAGGTCAGATATCGCAGTATTGTTGTGTATTTTCGTGCAGTGTCATGTTTCAGTCTGCAGGGGGAGACAGAGACTGCTTTCTGCGTGAGACACTAATAAATAATTGGTGGTATGACAAGAAATTAGATCAGAAATATACATTTATTACATTCTTGGAAGTGTACAATATGAAAAATCGCGTTTGATGCTAAAAAAGATACAAAAACGATGTGATTAAAATAAATGACTTCAGTTTTGTTTCATCGTTTCTTCTCGTCTTCATCACAGGCTCTGCAGAAGAGACACAGAATGTATTTTAAATATTCTGCAGATACTAAATATGATGTATTTTATATATATATATATATTGTATTTCCTCACAGAGCCTTGTAGAAGCTCTTCTGGTTCATCATCTGCTCTCTGAAGATGTTGATGGCTTTAAACGCGTCCATGTGCTCCTGACGCTCCTCCATCAGCTTCCTGAGCCTGAAACACAGAGGCACTTTTAGAAACACTCGCATATATTAGCTAAAGTAACAAGAACACACTTTAGTGGTAAACGTACTGTGAGGTACTTGTACTGCACTACAATTTGGAAAAAAACTATGTTAACACAAGGACGATTCACAAGAAAAACACTTCAAACAACATAGAAATATTTCACAAAAATGTGTTTGTGATGTTTTAGGATCATGAAAAGTTGCTAAATCTCATAATTCTTTGTGGACTCTCATGTTTTGACCTTCAGGGCCACCGTAGTGATTAAACGTAATGGTATGTACCTCAGTATCAAGGCGACCTCCTCCTGAGTGTCCTCTCTCCACTGCTGCGGGACGCGGCTCTCTTTAACCCCAACACCCATCATCTCCCCGGCCATCAGGACCCTCAACTGGAACCGGGCCGAAAGAGCCAGAAGGTAATACACCGGATCGTCCAGAACCATGGGGGGGAAAGAGAGGCGGAGCCACTGAGGGAGGGGAGGACCATGGAGACTCTGTGGGGGGGTGGGGGGGGGGAGTTTAATGTTCAAGTTCAGGTTCATATTAGTATTTAGGGACATGTCTCCACGCTTTAATGCAGCACCTCTTTTCACCCTCTGTCTGAAACCAGAGCCCAGTCTGCTCTGATTGGTTAGCTAGCCGGCTCTGTTATGATTGGTCAAGCACTTAGAGATGTCCTTTCCCCTTAGTCTATCACGTTCAATGTGTTGGAGCGCTAGCCAATAGGAGCTGAGTATTCCATAGTGATCTCACTATGTTCTGGAAGTAAACAAAGGTGTCCAATAGAGGTCTGTGTGTGTGTATCTTAGACTATAAATGTGTGTGTGTGTGTGTGTGTGTAAGGCCCGGCTCCAGGATGAAATGACTGAGGGGGCTGATAAAAAATACGAGGGGGCGATTTTTTTTTCACAACAATGAAAAATCCTGGCAATGAAATGACACACGAAGCGTTTTTCCTTCTCACTGCTCTACAATATCTTTGCTTCTTTCTTTGTATTCCGGATTGACCCCTCTCATTCTGTTCTTTTCCTCTGATCTTTAACGATAGTACATTATCAGATGGCTGCACTTTGGTTAACAGACTAACATTGATTTCCTCAATGTATAAATTGACAGGCTCTGTAATTATACCATAACCGTTTCTCGTCTATCCCTTAACTCGTCTTCCTATCAGATTTACTTACCTACTCTATGTCAGGATTAAAGAACAAATCATCTGGGGATTTTTTATTTCCAGGATTGAATGTTCAAACTAAGGCCTAAAACCTGGCATTTCATAAGAAAGCGACTAATATATAAACCAAATGTAATATTAGATCAAACACTACACCAAATGGACAGACACAGATTAAAAATAAAGTCCCTCTAACTGCCATGAGAAAAATCAGATCAATGTTCCAAAATCCGTCACTAGATGTCGCTCATTGTACCAATACGGTCAGAGCCGGCCCGACCCATTATAGGCCGCAAGGTGAACCTCGAAAAGTCCTTTAGAAAAGAAATCCCGCTCAACAGAAGTGGAACTACACAATCTTTAGTTCATAAAAAAGAACGAGTCATGCTTATCCACCAAAAAAAAGTTCGTCGCTAAAATTCCTGTCAATTCTTCTAGGCACGTAATTATTGGCTGAACTAGTCCCTTCAAAGCGTAATAATATCTTGGTCAAAAGTAGTGCCACGGTTCGTCACGTGATCGTGCTACACCAATTGGGTAGCTGCATATTGTCAACAGAAGTGAAAGATGGCCGCCTACATGGTTACGCTAAACCAGACCAAATGGATTCTAAACAGTGCTGTATGCTTGGTTTATGTCATGTTTTGTCATATGTCTTAATACATCCCTAAGTCCGAGGTATTTGCGTTATATACGCGGTATTTGTGAGAGGTTTTACTATCTGGGAACAGAGTTGACCATCGAATCAACATTGGCTAGCAGCGTTTATCAGCCAACTCCAGCTACAACAACATTCCTGGACTACCATGTTCGCATCGCTAGGTTCATTGGCTGAGCTCCTGGATTATTCCATTAGACTGAGGACTTTTTGTCTGTCTGTCTGTTGTTATTGTTACCCTGTACACGTTAAATGCACTCTTAAAATAAACATGACTTGATTTCATACATAGCTGCGTCCAAGAAGAAGGTTAACTTGTTACGTTAAGTAATTTAGATCAATAAAATGCAGTACTTATACCAATGTCCATTGATTCATTTATTTACTCATTCATCCCTCCACAAATGAAAACAACACTGATGAACCATAAAAACGAGATTTATTACAAATATAAAAGGTATGACATAGAAAACAGTACAAAACAGAATAAGGACACTCCTATTCCTCACTGTCAGTGTCAGGGCAGTCATCGTTCTCTTCCTCTGTTTCTTTTTTATTTGCACAATTTGAGCAACGACATAAGTCTGTGCAACAGAGTCCTGCAGAGAAGCATGAACATCTGCCTTTCTCACAGGCAGACTCTTTGCAGCTGCAGTGTATCACATTCAACACACTGTCAGGGGCAGGATTTCTTGTCATCCAGGTGACGTGTAAGTTCCCATCCTCTGTTTCCCAACCATATCCAGCAGGTGATGGAGCATTTATTTCTCTTTTGAGACAGGACCTCATTATTGCTGCCTGGTAATTTGCCCTTTTGCAGTGCTGATGGAGGGCATCAGGAGTAGGGGGAATGCTTCATTGTGGCAAGGCCGATGATGCCATACAGAAAGCCTTGTACCTAGCATCATTTACATTTTCGGCTGCTGGCTGATCATATAGGTGACATACATACCGGCAAAGAAGTGCAAATGTTGATTGCTCCAAGTTAAAGTTAGTACCTAAACTTCTAAAAGCCTTAAGGTAGTCATCTTTCTCACATGCAACAGCAAATGACTTTCTTTTACCTCTCACAAATACCGCATATATAACGCAAATACCTCGGACTTAGTGATGTATTAAGACTAGGGCTGTCAGTCGAATACAATATTTAATCGCGATTAATCGCATGATTGTCCATAGTTAATCGCGATTAATCGCACATTTTTGATCTGTTCTAAATGTACCTGAGAGGAATATTTTTCAAGTTTTTAATACTCTTATCAACATATGAGTGGACAAATATGTTTTATGCTAATGTTTATTATCATTTGAACAATGACAAATATTCTCATGAATATTAAACGCAACAACCTCTGAACATTACAAATATTCGCCTCAATTCAACCTCTCATACAATAATACACTAGTGTGTGTGTGTGTGTGTGTGTGTGTGTGTGTGTGTGTGTGTGTGTGTGTGTGTGTGTGTGTGTGTGAGTGATGGATCGTTGGAGCTATGTGCAACTCAAGGCATATGCTGGAACGGGAGCTGCCTGGACGCTGCAATCATGTTGCGCACTATCCGTGCTGAGTGTGCTGACTGTTCGTACAATGTCCCACTGTCTGGCTTCCTGCATAAAGTCAAGTGCTCGGCACAGTTGTGGCGAAATGTCGCTCCTCTGTTTTCATTTAAACAGCTCCTTATATCCGTTAGCGCAGCTAGCTAGCACCAGATGCTAACAACAACAATGCACGTAAGGTCTCTCTCTCGCTCGCTCGGGCCACACATACACACACCCTCCCGGTCCTCCCGATGGCCAGTCGGTGCCTGCCGGTGAGCGTGGAAGTGTGGTCTGCCACAAGCGGACGGCAGGAGCGGGGCTGTCATTATCAGCTTGTAGATGGTATTTTAAACTCGATGCGCTCTGAAACTACGGGGCGGCCGAGGGAGAAAAAAATGACACATGCGTTAATCGCGTTAAAATAATTAGTGGCGTTAAAATTTGTTTGCGTTAACGCGTTATTAACGCGTTAACTTGACAGCCCTAATTAAGACATATGACAAAACATGACATAAAACAAGCATACAGCACTGTTTAGAATCCATTTGGTCTGCTTTAGCGTAACCATGTAGGCGGCCATCTTTCACTTCTGTTGACAATATGCAGCTACCCAATTGGGGTAGCACGATCACGTGACGAACCGTGGCACTACTTTTGATCAAGATATTATTACGCTTTGAAGGGACTAGTTCAGCCAATAATTACGTGCCTAGAAGAATTGACAGGAATTTTAGCGACAAACTTTTTTTTGGTGGATAAGCATGACTCGTTCTTTTTTATGAACTAAAGATTATGTAGTTCCACTTCTGTGGAGCGGGATGAAGCGATAACAGGGTTCACCTTGTGGCCTATTAAGCGACATAATGCTTAGGGCCCCGCAGCCACTAAGGGCCCCCTAGCAAAAAAAATAAAAAATAATAATAATCTCAGTACACCGTCGCCGTGATAAGTGTGTTTAATTAATTGTGTTAATATGCCTAGATTGCCTACTCTCAAAGTCATGTATTATATTATTGAGTCAATAATATAATACATTAACCGTGCTTTACCTGAACCTCATCATGACACAAGGGAGAACGGCAGGATCGTAATTTCCCGTGTTCAGTGAATGCAACAAAGGCAAGACACCAGACCAACCAGAGAATTGAATGGAAATGTAATTGCTATAGCAACTCCAACAATTGGCCTAGCAACGGCTTAGCAACCCCATTGTTTTGTTATGAAAATGTATCTATATATATTTATACACATTCTCGCGAGATCTATCAGGGGTCGGGTCGTTGTAAGTTAAAGCGTGAACTGTTACTTGGCTAATGTTGTTATAATTCCACTGTTCCATTGTTACGGTCCTCCACGGCTCCTTCGTGGATGCATTTCCGGCAACAGAGATGTTTCAAAGAGTCGTGACGCACGGCCGGACTGATCTCAGCCAATGACAGCTCTGCATGCATCCCCTGGATATTATTTTATTAACTGCTCTGATCGCGACGCGATGTTTCCAGAGAGAACAGCTGTGATGTCCGTGCAGAAAGCAGAGCAGTGTGTATAATATATATCACTCAGTATAACAGGCCTACTCTCTTTATTTGCTGTAGTTTAGTAGATATCTACAAACAAAGAGTCCATATTTTTCTAAAACCATTTATTGCTTCACAATAACATACACAACGGCTGTTAGGCTGTTAGCTGTAGGTGCGTGTGTGTGTGTGGTACAGTGTGTGTGTGTGTGTGGTACAGTGTGTAGGTGTGTGTGTGGTACAGTGTGTGCGTAGATGCAGCGGACAGACAGGTCTCAGTTGGTTTGGTGTCCTCTGCTTACTTTTAATACTTGTAAATAAAACTTTTGGTCCGTCATTTATTTTCCTCATTGTAGCGACCAGAGAGGGGGGGGGGGATATATCCAGTCTCTGATAGTGTTACGTTAATATGAGAGTGCTCTGTTTGATTCTGATATCGTATATATATGTATATAAATATATATATGTGTGTGTGTGTGTGTGTGTGTGTGTGTGTGTGTGTGTGTGTGTGTGTGTGTGTGTGTGTGTGTGTGTGTGTGTGTGTGTGTGTGAACACTGACGTTTAAAATAATGCTGTTGCCTTTCTGCGCCCTCAAACCAAAATGCAGATTGAAGTGATGCCAGAAAACAAAAACGGTTTAATTACTACAGAAATATGAGTATGATATACTTATCATCGGTAGAAGATACACAACTACGCACAACAATGAATTTAAGGATACAGTGTTTCCCACAGATCTGAAATATACTTGGGGGGGGGGGTGGTGGTAACGGGGGCGTCGTAGTGATAGCCCTATAAATCTACTACCCACAAATTAACATATGGACATGGGTTACTATTTAAAAAAAATGTGTGTGTGTGTGTGTGTGTGTGTGTGTGTGTGTGTGTGTGTGTCCGCATCTGTAGCCTGTTATTGTCTCATTACACCGCACTGTGAATGAATCAAAGTAAATAAGTGGTCATGAACTCATCTGTCCATCAGACAGAGGGCTGCTGTGCCTCCTGTCATCATTAATGGACGTCTCTTTAAAATGACCGCTCAGAGGAGAGGAGTTCTCATTTCTCTAACCGCCTGCTGCTTCCCCTCCTCTCTCCTCGGTTCCCCTCCTCGGCTCCTCGGCTCACATCTCCTGTGGGCGGGACTAAGTATCGAGGATAGGAGTCGAGGAGGGGAGTCGAGGAGGGGAGTTAGAGAAATGAGAAAGGGCCCAGGTGTGTGTGTGTGCGTTTTCCGGTGTGTGTGGAGGGAGTACGAGACGGTAGGGCCCTTTCTCATTTCTCTAACTCCCCTCCTCGACTCCCCTCCTCGACTCCTATCCTCGATACTTAGTCCCGCCCACAGGAGATGTGAGCCGAGGAGCCGAGGAGGGGAACCGAGGAGAGAGGAGGGGAAGCAGCAGGCGGTTAGAGAAATGAGAACTCCTCTCCTCTGAGCGGTCATTTTAAAGAGACGTCCATTAATGATGACAGGAGGCACAGCAGCCCTCTGTCTGATGGACAGATGTGTTCATGATGACTTATATTACTTTGATTCATTCACAGTGCGGAATAATGAGACAATAACAGGCTACAGATGCGGACACACACACACACACACACACACACACACACACACACACACACACACACACACACACACATATATATATATATATATGTATATATTTATATACATATATATACAATTTCAGAATCAAACAGAGCACTCTCATATTAACGTAACACTATCAGAGACTGGATATATCCCCCCCCCCCCTCTCTGGTCGCTACAATGAGGAAAATAAATGACGGACCAAAAGTTTTATTTACAAGTATTAAAAGTAAGCAGAGGACACCAAACCAACTGAGACCTGTCTGTCCGCTGCATCTACGCACACACTGTACCACACACACACCTACACACTGTACCACACACACACACACACACACTGTACCACACACACACACACACACACACACACACACACACACACACACACACACACACACACACACACACACACACACACACACACACACACACACACACACACACACACACACACACACACACACACCTAATAACCTTTCAAAATGTGTGCAGTGATTAAGTCTCATGAATGTTTGCGTTTTACAGATGGAACCACACAGATGCACGGCGATGAGACCAGGCTGCTTTTGAAAGGCAAGTCTATTAGACTTAGTGTAATTCCTCATGAGTCATTTGCAGGTTATTTTCAATTCTCACTTTACACTTTTCAATTCTATTTTTCTTAAGATGTTGCCATCCAGAAGATGACTTCAATGCTCGCTGAAGTACTTGTGGTGGTAAAGGGCCTGTCCAGAGATGTGCAGTTCATCAAGAATGAGTTGGCAGAGGGCAACATGACCCCGGCTGGTAGTCAGGGACCAGGGTCAGCCACAACCCATATGTTCCCCATCCAGCTGCCAATCGCCAATGAAGACGACTTCAATGAGGCTGAATCATTGCTGAAGAATGAATCAGTCCGTCAAAAGATGGTAATTTGACAGACTGAACTGCATTCATTTATGAAATGTGGATAATATCAGTGCGGTCAAAATGTGCTTAGTTATTGCCCTTTAGCTACTCAACCACAAATAATTCTAGTCTTAGCTACTCAACCACATATAATTGTAGTAACATTTATATCTAACATTTATATTGACATGACCAAAATTGGGACACCAGGGTTAAAGTGGTTAAACATAACGACTGGCATGAACTTGACTGAATACCATGGGCTGGAATATCAGTGTATCAAGTGTATAAAAAACAAAGTTGGTCTCTGTGTATGAAATAAGAGTGCTGTTGTGCTGTTTCTAACGTATGTTCCACAGAACGTAGCTCGATACAACAGTTAAAGCAGTGGCCTATTTGTTTCTCTTGTCTGATTTAGATTGCTCGCCTGGCTCTGGTAGGAGGCACCAATTCAGAGAACCTGATCAGACGGATGCTGGCAACTGCTCTGACTAACGCCTTAGCCTTAGGCTGGAAAGAAAGACAAGCGTTGCAGCAGCAAGAAGCCATTCAAGGAACCGGCAATACAAGACTGCATGTTTGGTGAGTTTCCTCCCCTGCAAACTATTTATTAGCTTAAGTTTCCGGAGTGAGGTGTGACTGATGGTGATTCAGAACATAATTATGCTCTTTGTGAGCCATATAGTAACAACTACCGAGTTTGAATCCAACTCCTATAATGTATTTTATGTCTCTTCTCTGCCCTTGTTTCATGTCTCTCTGTAATCCCCTGTTGAAGAATAAAGCATGAACTTAATCTAACAAAAAAGGTTAGGTTGGAATCAGGTGATGGTGAAGCTATAAGAAATAAACCAAAAAAAGACAACCTAATTGGTGAGCTTTAGAGGTGCTCGGATGCAAATGTTATTACCTGGATAGAGCCAGGCTAGCCGTTTGCTCCTCTTTCCAGTCCAGTCTTTTAGCAAACTGGCTGCTGACTGTAGCTTGTGTTACTGTACAGAGTGAGAGTGATTTTCTTATTATAACAGAAGTTGTATGGGATACACACACTCTCTCTCTTCCTCACGCTTATTTTTGTAATCTTGTCTTTCAGCTGTTGCTCGGCAGTTCGACCGCAAGCTGACCCACAATGGCTTCAGTGAAACTGTGAAGAAGTGGCTTCGTTATGCTCCAGAGCGCGAGGGAGGCATCCCAAGGAACACAAGTGAAACGAACACAAGTGAAACAAATGCAAGTCCAACTTAGGGTACCCCACCACACTCTAATGTGTTTTCCTTGTGCATACAGTACAAAGGTTACCGCCTCATAGACAATACTGTTCTTTCATGGACAATAGACTGTTGTTCTTACAGTCAAAAATAAGTCAAATGTTTACAGCTTCGCCTTCATGGAAGACTTGAAGCTTCAGGCCGTTCTTGTTTGGAGTTGCACCAATGGTTCTTACACACCCTCTTTTTTTATGGGGGTATCTTGTGTCACTGTATATTTGCACATACGATGTGTCCTCTGCATTTATTCCACAGCGTTTGAGGAGCAATAACGGGTTAAGAGTCTTGCTCAGGGACGCATTGCTGCCTGTTTTCTGTCATTTTTAGTTTGATTTCATACATTTTGGGAAATATGGTAATTCAAGGTAATTTTGAACAAGCTAATAACAATCGTCTGCCAACAATACATGGTGTAGTGTGTGTTTACAAGTTTGGATCACTTCATTCAGTACAGTATTGATGTTGCACTTGTTAATGGTCTGTTAAGATGTAGACCTATGCGCAGAAAAGTCATTGGTGAAAAACATTCACTTTTTTAATGTGTTACAGTATGCTTAGAAAAGTTGAATATTTTAATGTAAGTTTTACATTTAGATTTCCATTTGGATGATGGTTGAATCAATATTGATTCCTAACACTGATTCAATATAAAATCAACTACAATTTACATGTAGATTCCCATTTAGATGATGGTTGAATCAATATTGATTCCTAACACTGATTCAATATAAAATCAACCAAAAATGTGCATGTAGATTCTTATTTAGATGATGGTTGAATCAACATTGATAGTGTCAGTTATGGTTGAAAGTCCAACGTTTATTCAACATTAAAACAATTTGCGCTCGCTGTTTAATTTCAATGTCCGGGATTCAACATGGATTCAATATTTCTGCCTAACCATATTTCAACATTGATTCACTCATATTTTGCTATCTGGGAGTACCTATAGAGTAAATACATATGTAGTAGAAATACTTATAAAATACATATATTTGTAGCAGTAACAGTGATATTAGAGAGGTATAGGGAGTAGTATTTGTAATACCAGGTCAGATATCGCAGTATTGTTGTGTATTTTCGTGCAGTGTCATGTTTCAGTCTGCAGGGGGAGACAGAGACTGCTTTCTGCGTGAGACACTAATAAATAATTGGTGGTATGACAAGAAATTAGATCAGAAATATACATTTATTACATTCTTGGAAGTGTACAATATGAAAAATCGCGTTTGATGCTAAAAAAGATACAAAAACGATGTGATTAAAATAAATGACTTCAGTTTTGTTTCATCGTTTCTTCTCGTCTTCATCACAGGCTCTGCAGAAGAGACACAGAATGTATTTTAAATATTCTGCAGATACTAAATATGATGTATTTTATATATATATATATATTGTATTTCCTCACAGAGCCTTGTAGAAGCTCTTCTGGTTCATCATCTGCTCTCTGAAGATGTTGATGGCTTTAAACGCGTCCATGTGCTCCTGACGCTCCTCCATCAGCTTCCTGAGCCTGAAACACAGAGGCACTTTTAGAAACACTCGCATATATTAGCTAAAGTAACAAGAACACACTTTAGTGGTAAACGTACTGTGAGGTACTTGTACTGCACTACAATTTGGAAAAAAACTATGTTAACACAAGGACGATTCACAAGAAAAACACTTCAAACAACATAGAAATATTTCACAAAAATGTGTTTGTGATGTTTTAGGATCATGAAAAGTTGCTAAATCTCATAATTCTTTGTGGACTCTCATGTTTTGACCTTCAGGGCCACCGTAGTGATTAAACGTAATGGTATGTACCTCAGTATCAAGGCGACCTCCTCCTGAGTGTCCTCTCTCCACTGCTGCGGGACGCGGCTCTCTTTAACCCCAACACCCATCATCTCCCCGGCCATCAGGACCCTCAACTGGAACCGGGCCGAAAGAGCCAGAAGGTAATACACCGGATCGTCCAGAACCATGGGGGGGAAAGAGAGGCGGAGCCACTGAGGGAGGGGAGGACCATGGAGACTCTGTGGGGGGGTGGGGGGGGGGGAGTTTAATGTTCAAGTTCAGGTTCATATTAGTATTTAGGGACATGTCTCCACGCTTTAATGCAGCACCTCTTTTCACCCTCTGTCTGAAACCAGAGCCCAGTCTGCTCTGATTGGTTAGCTAGCCGGCTCTGTTATGATTGGTCAAGCACTTAGAGATGTCCTTTCCCCTTAGTCTATCACGTTCAATGTGTTGGAGCGCTAGCCAATAGGAGCTGAGTATTCCATAGTGATCTCACTATGTTCTGGAAGTAAACAAAGGTGTCCAATAGAGGTCTGTGTGTGTGTATCTTAGACTATAAATGTGTGTGTGTGTGTGTGTGTGTAAGGCCCGGCTCCAGGATGAAATGACTGAGGGGGCTGATAAAAAATACGAGGGGGCGATTTTTTTTTTCACAACAATGAAAAATCCTGGCAATGAAATGACACACGAAGCGTTTTTCCTTCTCACTGCTCTACAATATCTTTGCTTCTTTCTTTGTATTCCGGATTGACCCCTCTCATTCTGTTCTTTTCCTCTGATCTTTAACGATAGTACATTATCAGATGGCTGCACTTTGGTTAACAGACTAACATTGATTTCCTCAATGTATAAATTGACAGGCTCTGTAATTATACCATAACCGTTTCTCGTCTATCCCTTAACTCGTCTTCCTATCAGATTTACTTACCTACTCTATGTCAGGATTAAAGAACAAATCATCTGGGGATTTTTTATTTCCAGGATTGAATGTTCAAACTAAGGCCTAAAACCTGGCATTTCATAAGAAAGCGACTAATATATAAACCAAATGTAATATTAGATCAAACACTACACCAAATGGACAGACACAGATTAAAAATAAAGTCCCTCTAACTGCCATGAGAAAAATCAGATCAATGTTCCAAAATCCGTCACTAGATGTCGCTCATTGTACCAATACGGTCAGAGCCGGCCCGACCCATTATAGGCCGCAAGGTGAACCTCGAAAAGTCCTTTAGAAAAGAAATCCCGCTCCACAGAAGTGGAACTACATAATCTTTAGTTCATAAAAAAGAACGAGTCATGCTTATCCACCAAAAAAAAGTTTGTCGCTAAAATTCCTGTCAATTCTTCTAGGCACGTCATTATTGGCTGAACTAGTCCCTTCAAAGCGTAATAATATCTTGGTCAAAAGTAGTGCCACGGTTCGTCACGTGATCGTGCTACACCAATTGGGTAGCTGCATATTGTCAACAGAAGTGAAAGATGGCCGCCTACATGGTTACGCTAAACCAGACCAAATGGATTCTAAACAGTGCTGTATGCTTGGTTTATGTCATGTTTTGTCATATGTCTTAATACATCACTAAGTCCGAGGTATTTGCGTTATATACGCGGTATTTGTGAGAGGTTTTACTATCTGGGAACAGAGTTGACCATCGAATCAACATTGGCTAGCAGCGTTTATCAGCCAACTCCAGCTACAACAACATTGCTGGACTACCATGTTCGCATCGCTAGGTTCATTGGCTGAGCTCCTGGATTATTCCATTAGACTGAGGACTTTTTGTCTGTCTGTCTGTTGTTATTGTTACCCTGTACACGTTAAATGCACTCTTAAAATAAACATGACTTGATTTCATACATAGCTGCGTCCAAGAAGAAGGTTAACTTGTTACGTTAAGTAATTTAGATCAATAAAATGCAGTACTTATACCAATGTCCATTGATTCATTTATTTACTCATTCATCCCTCCACAAATGAAAACAACACTGATGAACCATAAAAACGAGATTTATTACAAATATAAAAGGTATGACATAGAAAACAGTACAAAACAGAATAAGGACACTCCTATTCCTCACTGTCAGTGTCAGGGCAGTCATCGTTCTCTTCCTCTGTTTCTTTTTTATTTGCACAATTTGAGCAACGACATAAGTCTGTGCAACAGAGTCCTGCAGAGAAGCATGAACATCTGCCTTTCTCACAGGCAGACTCTTTGCAGCTGCAGTGTATCACATTCAACACACTGTCAGGGGCAGGATTTCTTGTCATCCAGGTGACGTGTAAGTTCCCATCCTCTGTTTCCCAACCATATCCAGCAGGTGATGGAGCATTTATTTCTCTTTTGAGACAGGACCTCATTATTGCTGCCTGGTAATTTGCCCTTTTGCAGTGCTGATGGAGGGCATCAGGAGTAGGGGGAATGCTTCATTCTGGCAAGGCCGATGATGCCATACAGAAAGCCTTGTACCTAGCATCATTTACATTTTCGGCTGCTGGCTGATCATATAGGTGACATACATACCGGCAAAGAAGTGCAAATGTTGATTGCTCCAAGTTAAAGTTAGTACCTAAACTTCTAAAAGCCTTAAGGTAGTCATCTTTCTCACATGCAACAGCAAATGACTTTCTTTTACCTCTCACAAATACCGCGTATATAACGCAAATACCTCGGACTTAGTGATGTATTAAGACTAGGGCTGTCAGTCGAATACAATATTTAATCGCGATTAATCGCATGATTGTCCATAGTTAATCGCGATTAATCGCACATTTTTGATCTGTTCTAAATGTACCTGAGAGGAATATTTTTCAAGTTTTTAATACTCTTATCAACATATGAGTGGACAAATATGTTTTATGCTCATGTTTATTATCATTTGAACAATGACAAATATTCTCATGAATATTAAACGCAACAACCTCTGAACATTACAAATATTCGCCTCAATTCAACCTCTCATACAATAATACACTAGTGTGTGTGTGTGTGTGTGTGTGTGTGTGTGTGTGTGTGTGTGTGTGTGTGTGTGTGTGTGTGTGTGTGTGTGTGTGTGTGTGTGTGTGTGTGTGTGTGTGTGTGTGTGGGTGTGGGTGTGTGTGATGGATCGTTGGAGCTATGTGCAACTCAAGGCATATGCTGGAACGGGAGCTGCCTGGACGCTGCAATCATGTTGCGCACTATCCGAGCTGAGTGTGCTGACTGTTCGTACAATGTCCCACTGTCTGGCTTCCTGCATAAAGTCAAGTGCTCGGCACAGTTGTGGCGAAATGTCGCTCCTCTGTTTTCATTCAAACAGCTCCTTATATCCGTTAGCGCAGCTAGCTAGCACCAGATGCTAACAACAACAATGCACGTAAGGTCTCTCTCTCGCTCGCTCGGGCCACACATACACACACCCTCCCGGTCCTCCCGATGGCCAGTCGGTGCCTGCCGGTGAGGTTTGGAAGTGTGGTCTGCCACAAGCGGACGGCAGGAGCGGGGCTGTCATTATCAGCTTGTAGATGGTATTTTAAACTCGATGCGCTCTGAAACTACGGGGCGGCCGAGGGAGAAAAAAATGACACATGCGTTAATCGCGTTAAAACAATTAGTGGCGTTAAAATTTGTTTGCGTTAACGCGTTATTAACGCGTTAACTTGACAGCCCTAATTAAGACATATGACAAAACATGACATAAAACAAGCATACAGCACTGTTTAGAATCCATTTGGTCTGCTTTAGCGTAACCATGTAGGCGGCCATCTTTCACTTCTGTTGACAATATGCAGCTACCCAATTGGGGTAGCACGATCACGTGACGAACCGTGGCACTACTTTTGATCAAGATATTATTACGCTTTGAAGGGACTAGTTCAGCCAATAATTACGTGCCTAGAAGAATTGACAGGAATTTTAGCGACAAACTTTTTTTTGGTGGATAAGCATGACTCGTTCTTTTTTATGAACTAAAGATTATGTAGTTCCACTTCTGTGGAGCGGGATGAAGCGATAACAGGGTTCACCTTGTGGCCTATTAAGCGACATAATGCTTAGGGCCCCGCAGCCACTAAGGGCCCCCTAGCAAAAAAAAAAAATAATAATAATAATCTCAGTACACCGTCGCCGTGATAAGTGTGTTTAATTAATTGTGTTAATATGCCTAGATTGCCTACTCTCAAAGTCATGTATTATATTATTGAGTCAATAATATAATACATTAACCGTGCTTTACCTGAACCTCATCATGACACAAGGGAGAACGGCAGGATCGTAATTTCCCGTGTTCAGTGAATGCAACAAAGGCAAGACACCAGACCAACCAGAGAATTGAATGGAAATGTAATTGCTATAGCAACTCCAACAATTGGCCTAGCAACGGCTTAGCAACCCCATTGTTTTGTTATGAAAATGTATCTATATATATTTATACACATTCTCGCGAGATCTATCAGGGGTCGGGTCGTTGTAAGTTAAAGCGTGAACTGTTACTTGGCTAATGTTGTTATAATTCTCAGTATGTGAACACAGATCGAAAATGGAAAGATTTCTCACAAGTCAGCGTAAACGACCGCAATCTCCAACGGAGCCGGTTGAGCCCGGACAACACTGCTATCCGTGTGTGTGTGTGTGTGTGTGTGTGTGTGTCTGTTTGCGGTGTGGTTAAATGCCACAGCATGCCAGTTGAAACCGTGAACGATCGCTATTGTGTACTTGTATGCTTAGGGTGTAATGGTATTACATATCATGTCACTTGTTAGACAATTTTATCCAAAGAGACCTACATACTCAATACTGTGGGAAATCCCCACAGGAGCAATTTGGGGTGAAGTGTCTCAGGGACACAACGACATGCTGACTGCAGTGGGGTTTGAACCTGTGACCCCCTGATCCGAACACCAACGCACAACCCACTGCACCACACACCTATTATACAAAAATATTGTAGGAGCACAGAAACAGTGTTCAAATTCTGCTTTTACAAACTTATTATGGTTGTGCTTACCTTGCAAAGTAATGTTATAAGTGTCAAAGGAATGTTTTAATGTAAATATTAATGATAATATTGTAGCGTGTCCAAGTTAATAGTTATGTCAGTTATCAGATGTGTACAGTTTTAGTACATTTGTAAAGTTATTTAGGCAATGTTGTTGGTGGGAGTTAGGGAGAGACCGCCCCTTCCGGGGCCCTTTCTCATTTCATCAAATCCCCCTCCTCGACTCCTCAACTCCTCTGTCCTCCGGTCGTGACCCGGAAATGAATTTCAGCGCACCATGTTGAAGGACATCTCATTTCTCTAAATGCACTTCGAGGACCGAGCATCGAGCATCGAGGAGGCTCTCTGGAGGAGCTCTAACCGAGGATACACTGATGGGTCCTCCACGGTCCTCCACGGCTCCTTCGTGGATGCATTTCCGGCAACAGAGATGTTTCAAAGAGTCGTGACGCACGGCCGGACTGATCTCAGCCAATCACAGCTCTGCATGCATCCCCTGGATATTATTTTATTAACTGCTCTGATCGCGACGCGATGTTTCCAGAGAGAACAGCTGTGATGTCCGTGCAGAAAGCAGAGCAGTGTGTATAATATATATCACTCAGTATAACAGGCCTACTCTCTTTATTTGCTGTAGTTTAGTAGATATCTACAAACAAAGAGTCCATATTTTTCTAAAACCATTTATTGCTTCACATAATAACATACACAACGGCTGTTAGGCTGTAGGTGCGTGTGTGTGTGTGGTACAGTGTGTGTGTGTGTGTGGTACAGTGTGTAGGTGTGTGTGTGGTACAGTGTGTGCGTAGATTCAGCGGACAGACAGGTCTCAGTTGGTTTGGTGTCCTCTGCTTACTTTTAATACTTGTAAATAAAACTTTTGGCCCGTCATTTATTTTCCTCATTGTAGCGACCAGAGAGGGGGGGGGGGTATATCCAGTCTCTGATAGTGTTACGTTAATATGAGAGTGCTCTGTTTGATTCTGATATCGTATATATATGTATATAAATATATATATGTGTGTGTGTGTGTGTGTGTGTGTGTGTGTGTGTGTGTGTGTGTGTGTGTGTGTGTGTGTGTGTGAACACTGACATTTAAAATAATGCTGTTGCCTTTCTGCGCCCTCAAACCAAAATGCAGATTGAAGTGATGCCAGAAAACAAAAACGGTTTAATTACTACAGAAATATGAGTATGATATACTTATCATCGGTAGAAGATACAC
The DNA here is from genome assembly GCA_028583405.1 of Pogonophryne albipinna. Lineage (NCBI taxonomy): Eukaryota > Metazoa > Chordata > Actinopteri > Perciformes > Artedidraconidae > Pogonophryne > Pogonophryne albipinna. The sequence continues at coordinate 863,543 of CM053242.1, forward strand.
AACTACGCACAACAATGAATTTAAGGATACAGTGTTTCCCACAGATCTGAAATATACTTGGGGGGGGGGGGTGGTGGTAACGGGGGCGTCGTAGTGATAGCCCTATAAATCTACTACCCACAAATTAACATATGGACATGGGTTACTATTTAAAAAAAATGTGTGTGTGTGTGTGTGTGTGTGTGTGTGTGTGTGTGTCCGCATCTGTAGCCTGTTATTGTCTCATTACACCGCACTGTGAATGAATCAAAGTAAATAAGTGGTCATGAACTCATCTGTCCATCAGACAGAGGGCTGCTGTGCCTCCTGTCATCATTAATGGACGTCTCTTTAAAATGACCGCTCAGAGGAGAGGAGTTCTCATTTCTCTAACCGCCTGCTGCTTCCCCTCCTCTCTCCTCGGTTCCCCTCCTCGGCTCCTCGGCTCACATCTCCTGTGGGCGGGACTAAGTATCGAGGATAGGAGTCGAGGAGGGGAGTCGAGGAGGGGAGTTAGAGAAATGAGAAAGGGCCCAGGTGTGTGTGTGTGCGTTTTCCGGTGTGTGTGGAGGGAGTACGAGACGGTAGGGCCCTTTCTCATTTCTCTAACTCCCCTCCTCGACTCCCCTCCTCGACTCCTATCCTCGATACTTAGTCCCGCCCACAGGAGATGTGAGCCGAGGAGCCGAGGAGGGGAACCGAGGAGAGAGGAGGGGAAGCAGCAGGCGGTTAGAGAAATGAGAACTCCTCTCCTCTGAGCGGTCATTTTAAAGAGACGTCCATTAATGATGACAGGAGGCACAGCAGCCCTCTGTCTGATGGACAGATGTGTTCATGATGACTTATATATTTACTTTGAATTCATTCACAGTGCGGAATAATGAGACAATAACAGGCTACAGATGCGGACACACACACACACACACACACACACACACACACACACACACACACACACACACACACACATATATATATATATATATGTATATATTTATATACATATATATACAATTTCAGAATCAAACAGAGCACTCTCATATTAACGTAACACTATCAGAGACTGGATATATCCCCCCCCCCTCTCTGGTCGCTACAATGAGGAAAATAAATGACGGACCAAAAGTTTTATTTACAAGTATTAAAAGTAAGCAGAGGACACCAAACCAACTGAGACCTGTCTGTCCGCTGCATCTACGCACACACTGTACCAAACACACACCTACACACTGTACCACACACACACACACACACACTGTACCACACACACACACACACACACTGTACCACACACACACACACACACACTGTACCAAACACACACACGCACCTACAGCTAACAGCCTAACAGCCGTTGTGTATCTTATTGTGAAGCACTAAATGGTTTTAGAAAAATATGGACTCTTTGTTTGTAGATATTTACTAAACTACAGCAAATAAAGAGAGTAGGCCTGTTATACTGAGTGATATATATTATACACACTGCTCTGATTTCTGCACGGACCTCACAGCTGTTCTCACTGGAAACATCGCGTCGCGATGAGAGCAGTTAATAAAATAATATCCAGGGGATGCATGCTGAGCTGTCATTGGCTGAGATCAGTCCGGCCGTGCGTCACGACTCTTTGAAACATCTCTGTTCCCGGAAATGCATCCACGAAGGAGCCGTGGAGGACCGAGGAGGACCCATCAGTGTATCCTCGGTTAGAGCTCCTCCAGAGAGCCTCCTCGATGCTCGATGCTCGGTCCTCGAAGTGCATTTAGAGAAATTAGATGTCCTTCAACATTGCGCGCTGAAATTCATTTCCGGGTCACGACCGGAGGACCGAGGAGTCGAGGAGTGGAGGAGTGGAGGAGGGGGATTTGATGAAATGAGAAAGGGCCTAGGAGTTGTGTTCGAGTGTGGGGGAAAGTCATAATGAGTGTTATACTATTGATTGGTTCTGTAAGGCGTGGCTGTGGCCGTCAATACCAGAAAATAAAGAGAACGTTTTCGACATTGAAGGCTCGTGATCTGTGATCTTGAATAGCGGTGAACGCTACAATGTGAACAGGCTCGTGCTTGGCCCACTGGTATTGTTTGTTTATTTATTTTGAAAATTAACTAGCAACGCCGTGCTGTCATATAGCAACTGCTAAGCTACTGCAGCTAACAAATCCTTGCGCCGCCAATGCTGCCGGTGTTGCAGTATAACGTGAGTCATGACAACTGGCGACATTCTATTATTTTCGTCATAGGAATCCGGGGCGTGTACATTGAGGACCCATTGTTGACTTACCATGTCGATCGCCTCGTTTGTCGTTTACGTTCATCTTTTGCTATATCTGCCTTCCTAAGATCACTTTGATGCACATTCAGTACTCGTATGTGAGGTTGTGGGTGAGAGGTGGATATCGTGACGCTTACAGGGAGGTATCGAACATTACAAAGTAGGTGACTGTGTGGATGCCTGTTCAAAATATTGCAAACTTGAATAAATCATTTAAATTATATATTTGTGTCCGACTTTCATTTGTACATCGTTCTTAATGTGATGTATAGTAGCTTTGATAGCTGTCCATACCTTCAGACAGCCTAAAAGTAAAACACAAGTCGTTTATTCACAGCCCGAACGCTCATCGAGATGACTGGGTCACTCATGACAAGTTGTGATCAGCTCCGATTAAATTGTGATATCAATTCTGTACCTATTCTCCAGGGAGCACGTTTTTTTAATGAAATACCTGTATCCCTCTCATCACAACAAGACTCTACACTGTGCAGGAAAAACAATTACATACATGAAAATAACCTTGATGCATGGGAATGAAACACACAAACTATCTTCCGTGGCTATACTGATATGTCACAGTAACGGTAAACTTTTAACCCGAAATTAAATGGTGTTTTGTTTTTGAACCACTTACCAACATCGCAAGACATTCTGACACCAGAGAAAAATTGTGCGGGTAGATTAGTAAACCTGGTGTTTACCCTTCAGGCTCATCCAGATCCGCCTCGCTGCACAAATATCCCGCTTATTACACGGCCATACTAAACAAACAGAGCCCATTCCGTGTTCCTGTTATTGTTTACTTCCTCTCTGCCTTCTTCTGGTGATTTATCTGACGCTCAGCGCTCCGTCTTTTAACCTCTTTTCCTTTCTCTTTCTTGATCCTCCTTAGCAACCTTCATTGTAGTCATCGACAGTGGTCTGTACTACTGTATTAACAACGTGTCACATGTTCAATGAATCAGAATCGAGTATTCAACTAAGCCGTGTAATAAAAGTTGTGAGTAGCCTTAATGGCCTACACAGTTGTTATGCTATACCACATTGTCCTTCACTGGATGTATAATGAGCTGCACTAAACTGCATTTTAGCTTTTAAAATACTTAGCCATTCTTTTAACCCTCCGGTATCACTGTGGACGTTTTTGTCCATATGGGTAATTTTTCACTTTTCATTTTGCAATAACTTTGGTTTCGTTGGTGCAAATGGCCTGATTTTTTGTAACAAGGCTATTTTCTCGATCTATTTTGGAATTCCAATTTCAATTTTTGAAATCGGTCTTTAATTCACTGTGTAACAAATCGACAACGCAAATTAGTCATTCGAGACAAAAATGTCCACTGCAAAATGCTTTGATAAAAACATTATATTAAAAGTTTTTTTTCACAACCTTTTTGGCTTCAATCTTTAAAGCAACTTCCACCCTAATAGAAAATATCAAAAATGTAATCATTTTCAGGATTTTAACCCTTTAAATGCCATTTTGAATACATGAAACCGCTGTTTTTTTTCATGATGAAAACAGAGAAAATGTGTTATTTTCCAAAAAATACATATCTGGGGACTGGCTCTTTTTTTTTATAACAGTCTTGGATATGTCAAAGATTAGCAACAAAATTGATTTTTTTGCATTATTAGTTTTTGCACAAAATCAGATTGAACAAAAAAGTTACAAATTAGTCATTCGGGACAAAAAGGTCCACTTCCAAAAACTGCTCTAAAATGACAACAGATTAATATTTTTTTAAACTTTTTGGGGTTAAATCTTTCAATCAACTTCAGTCCTGATCAAAAATACCAAATGTTAAATTATGTTCAGGATTTTAACCCTTGAACTGCCAGTTTGAAAACATGAATTTGCGTTTTCTATGAAAAACATGCACAAAAAGGCAGTTATTTTCCATATGATAAATGTTGGCGGGGTCGGCTTTTCTTTTTTTTTAACACAGTCTTGGATATGTCAAAGATTAGCAACAACATTGATTTTGGTTGATTATTAGTTTTTGCACAGAATCAGATTAAACAAAAAAGTCACACATTAGCCACTCGCGGACAAAAATGTCCCATCCACTCCCATTATAACCACATCTTTTGATCTCTCCGCCATACCGGTATAAAATCATGCATTTTGTAATGTCAGGGTTTTATATTGGAGGAAAATAATTAAATTTGTCCTTTTTACTGTAAAAAACAGATGTGACATTTTACCATTGAATTACATGCTGGTCAGTTCTTGGTTTCTTTGCCTGTTGTATAATGGGGCCCTGACAGCCATTGGAATACATGTATGCAACTAATATGATGTAGGTGTGTTGGTATGGATGTGGAAGAGTGGTATCAGCTGAGGTGTGTGTGTGTATGTGTGTGTGTGTGTGTGTGTGTGTGTGTGTGTGTGTGTGTGTGTGTGTGTGTGTGTGTGTGTGTCTCTGTCTGTCGTGCACAGAGACAACAATATACAGTAGATTTGGTTTACAGCAAGTCGCAGTTTTCATATCTTTCTTTCTCTCTCTCTTTTTCTCTCACTCCCTCATTCCCAAACTCATACACACTCTTACATATTAAACCTTCTTATACCTTGTGTGAGTGATTGTGTGTGAGAATGAGACAGGAGTAAGTGTGCTCTCATGGCGCTTTGTTTTTCATTTGTGCTGTTTCATGTGTCTTTGAGGTAAACAGATGTATGATCTTGACCCAGCTTGACCTCGATGTTTTGAATTGTTTGAACTTCAAAGTCCTTTGATAATGTCAAGCAGACATACACAGCGATACATACACTCCTTGAAGTAAATAAAAACACCTGGCTGCAAAGCCAAAGCTTCAAATATGTGTAGTTTGGCTGGCTGGTCATTTCATTCCTGTGATACGCAACAAGCAGTAAGATGAAGAGGAGCTTCTCTGTGGGACAAGAGGTCTCTGCTCATGCAGCCCCTAACTTCAGCTGCAGGACTCATCCTCTGAAACAGAAACACCCTGAGAAGGAGAATCTGGTGTGGATCTGAACTGTGCTTGAAAGGAGTCAGCACAAAGATAAAACACTTTTTTGCCAAACATGAGAAGGAGAATCTGATGTGGACTTTGTAGTGGAGTCTGATCCTTCTTCGTCCGACCCTTCCCCTGAAAGTGGAGAGGACACAGAGGATCCCATCCCGTAGCTGCGCTACATTCCTCTGCACTATCCTATCCGGAGGATCGTGTCCATCGTGGCAGTGGGTGGACATCAAAACATTTTCAAATCTGGTTTCCCTCTCACGAGGAAACGTCGCGCTACATTCCTGCTGCCAGAGGTTTGGTTTCAGGGCCCACGCGTTATGCCATTACGAGTGGCATAAATAAGAATTCATGACGTGGAATCCTTCTTTGATTTATTCTTTACCCCTGAGATCATCAGCAGTATTGTCGACATGACACACCTGCATGGGGGACGTTCGGTGGCAAAGTGGAGGGATGTTGATGCCACAGATGTTTGAGCAAACATTGGATAGGATAGTGCAGAGGAATGTAGCTACGCCTCATTCCTCTGCACTATCCTATCCGGAGGATCGTGTCCGTCATGGCAGTGGGTGGACATCAAAACATTTTCAAATCTGGTTTCCCTCTCACGAGGAAACGCCGCGCTACATTCCTGCTGCCAGAGGTTTGGCTTCAGGGCCCACGCGTTATGCCATTACGAGTGGCATAAATAAGAATTCATGACGTGGAATCCTTCTTTGATTTATTCTTTACCCCTGAGATCATCAGCAGTATTGTCGACATGACAAACCTGCATGGGGGACGTTCGGTGGCAAAGTGGAGGGATGTTGATGCCACAGATGTTTGAGCAAACATTGGATAGGATAGTGCAGAGGAATGTAGCGCAGCTACGGGATGGGATCCTCTGTGTCCTCTCCACTTTCAGGGGAAGGGTAGGTGAAGAACGATCAGACTCCACCACAAGCATCTGATCATTTCTCTAAGCATGGCTTCACGTGGCGGCGCAACGAATATTCTTGTTACTCCAGTGGCAATCTCTGGTGCTATCATCCCCTTTGTGGTGTGATTGAGGAGGGGATCACTAAGCACTTTAGTGAACATCAGGCTTTTTTCATCCAAAAGGTTTTGTAGTCCTTCATACATCTCAACCTCATCACCATCTTGTTGTTCCTCAGCAGTTCCTCTGCAGCTCCTCAACCTCCTCAGCAAAGGACCTCATCGATTCCTCTGTATCAACGTGGGATTCGGGGCAGAATTGTTCCTTCTTCTCTGCCCCCATCTGATAAATGAACTGTTTGGCAAACTATTTGGCAAAAAAGTGTTTTATCCTTGTTCTGACTCCTTTCAAGCACAGTTCAGATTCACACCAGATTCTCCTTCTCAGGGTGTTTCTGTTTCAGAGGATGAGTCCTGCAGCTGAAGTTACGGGCTGCATGAGACCTCTTGTCCCACAGAGAAGCTCCTCTTCATCTTACTGCTTGTTGCGTATCACAGGAATGAAATTACCATCCAGCCAAATGACACATATTTGAAGCTTTGGCTTTGCAGCCAGGTGTTTTTATTTACTTCAAGGAGTATATGTATGGCTGTGTATGTCTGTATGCTAAAGAGACATTATCAAAGGACTTTGAAGTTCCAAACAATTCAAAACATCGAGGTCAAGCTGGGTCAAGATCATACATCTGTTTACCTCAAAGACACATGAAACAGCACAAATGAAAAACAAAACGCCATGAGAGCACACTTACTCCTGTCTCATTCTCACACACAATCACTCACACACATACAAGGTATAAGGAGGTTTAATATGTAAGAGTGTGTATGAGTTTGGGAACGAGGGAGTGAGAGAAAGAGAGAGAGAGAAAGAAAGAAAGATATGAGGCGAAAACTGCGACTTGCTGTAAACCAAATCTACTGTATATTGTTGTCTCTGTGCACACACACTGTACACCCAGACACACACACACACACACACACACACACACACACACACACACACACACACACACACACACACACACACACACACACACACACACACACACACACACACACACACACACACACACACACACACACACACACACATTTCTCAGCTGATACCACTCTTCCACATCCATACCAACACACCTACATCATATTAGTTGCATACATGTATTCCGATGGCTGGCAGGGCCCCATTATACAACAGGCAAAGAAACCAAGAACTGACAAGCATGTAATTCAATGGTAAAATGTCACATCTGGTGATATAGAGTAAAAACGACAAATTGAACTATTTTCCTCCAATATAAAACCCTGACATTACAAAATGCATGGTTTTATACCAGTATGGCGGAGAGATCAAAATATGTGGTTATAATGGGAGTGGATGGGACATTTTTGTCCGCGAGTGGCTAATGTGTGACTTTTTTGTTTAATCTGATTCTGTGCAAAAACTAATTATCCACCAAAATCAATGTTGTTGCTAATCTTTGACATATCCAAGACTGCGATAAAAAAAAAGCCGACCCCCCCAACATTCATTATATGGAAAATAACTGCCTTTTTGTGCATGTTTTTCATAGAAAACGCAAATTCATGTTTTCAAACTGGCAGTTCAAGGGTTAAAATCCTGAACATAATTCAACATTTTGTATTTTTGATCAGGACTGAAGTTGATTGAAAGATTTAACCTCAAAAAGTTTTTAAAAATATTAATCTGTTGTCATTTTAGAGCAGTTTTTGGAAGTGGACATTTTTGTCCCGAATTACTAATTTGTAACCTTTTTGTTCAATCTGTTTTTGTGCAAAAACTAATAATGCAAAAAAATCCATGTTGTTGCTAATCTTTGACACATCCAAGACTGTTATAAAAAAAAAAGAGCCAGTCCCCAGATATGTATTTTTTGGAAAATAACTCATTTTCTCTGTTTTCATCATGAAAAAAAACAGCGGTTTCATGTATTCAAAATGGCATTTAAAGGGTTAAAATCCTGAAAATGATTACATTTTTGGTATTTTCTATTAGGGCGGAAGTTGCTTTAAAGATTGAACCCAAAAAAGTTGTGAAAAAAATCTTTTAATATAATGTTTTTATCAAAGCATTTTGCAGTGGACATTTTTGTCTCGAATGACTAATTTGCGTAGTCCAATCGAATGATACCGGAGGGTTAAGGTTATTTTGGTAAAGTAACTCAAAAGTAGGCTAATATAAAAGTAGTGTAAGTCATTACATTTAGTAATATTGTAATGTAAGTTAACGTAGCCTATTACTTAAAAAAGACAGTAATAAGTAATATACTGTAGCCTATTACATTTTGGAAGTAACTTGCCCAACACTGCAGATGATCCAGTCATCTCGATGAGCGTTCGGGCTGTGAATAAACGACTTGTGTTTTACTTTTAGGCTGTCTGAAGGTATGGACAGCTATCAAAGCTACTATACATCACATTAAGAACGATGTACAAATGAAAGTCGGACACAAATATATAATTTAAATGATTTATTCAAGTTTGCAATATTTTGAACAGGCAGCCACACAGTCACCTACTTTGTAATGTTCGATACCTCCCTGTAAGCGTCACGATATCCACCTCTCACCCACAACCTCACATACGAGTACTGAATGTGCATCAAAGGTGATCTTAGGAAGGCAGATATAGCAAAAGATGAACGTAAACGACAAACGAGGCGATCGACATGGTAAGTCAACAATGGGTCCTCAATGTACACGCCCCGGATACCTATGACGAAAATAATAGAATGTCGCCAGTTGTCATGACTCAAGTTATACTGCAACACCGGCCCACATATCTGATCTAAACATAGTGACGTGTGTTGGGAAAATAATTATTTTAAAGTTATTTAATAATTGTGACATTTATTTCACTTTTCGATGGATGAATGATGCTCAAAGTGCCCCCTTGTGGCGCCTGTGTGTGTGTGTGTGTGTCTGTGTGTGTGTGTGTGTGTATGTGTGTGTGTGTGTGTGTGTGTGTGTGTGTGTGTGTCTCACCTGGTTTCTGCTGCTGTAGTGTTTGAGTGTTTTCTGCAGCAGTGATCTGGTTTCATCTGCTTCCTGTAACCGACCAATCAGAGCCTGCAGGAAGATACAAGATAAAGCATTAAAAAAGAAATACAGAAACCTAGACAGGACATAGAGGCCCAATCCCAAACCACTCCCTCGACCCTACCCCTCCGTGACGGAGTGAACTCCGTCTGTAGCCACACTCGCAGCTCAACGAGGCTCCTCCTTGTCAGATGGAGGGAGTAAATACAGCAGCAAGCTTTGGGACGGCCTCCCCTCTCTCCCCTCTCTCCCCTCTCTCCCCTCTCTCCCCTCTCTCCCCACTCTCCCCTCTCTCCCCTCTCTCCGGCAGAAACAGGAAGTGCCCGTAACTGTATGTAACAACGGTTTCAAATCAGCATCTCTTAGACAAAAAGTTTAAATGAATAACTCAAATAAAACTCCAAACATCTTTCATTGTGTTTCAAAGCTCTTTTAGTTTTAAACCTGATGTTTACAAGCTTCTTAGTTTTTGCAACGGTCTGTGAATATACACAACTTTATAATAAAATGCACACATTTACCTTTTTCTAGACTAAACACAGGTATGATCCTAAGTTAAAAACAGATGAGGTTATCATGAGGTTGTTAACATCGCAGTTTATCAGTGGATGTTTGCTGGAACTACTTGTAAACAGCTTGTTTCCTGACGGACACACACAGCGTGACTCCGGTCAGGTAGAGACCGGTCTCAAGTCAGCACCGCTGCAGACTCGCTGTTTGAGGGCTTGATAGCCCACTCCCCCTCCACACTCGTTGCTTTGGAACAGCCCTCAATATGGCGGATCCTCCGCGTGAACGCGCAAACGGAGGGGTAGGGTGTAGGGGTAGGGTGTAGGGGTAGGGTGTAGGGGGCGGTTTGGGAATGGGCCTAAGTCACAGAAACATAAACAGAAGCCCTCCGGTGTTGACCTCTGACCTCCAGTGAGCTGCTGACTCCGGTCAGGTAGAGCGCCTCCTGCTGGAGGAAGTGTGTATAGCAGCGCTGAGTCAGATTCCCAGCCCGCAGCTCCTGGAAGAAGGAGGAGGATCGGAGGATTTCATCCGCCTGAAGCTCACTGAAGCCCCACACCACGTCCCAGAGACTCGCCCCGGGGACCAGGCCTGAAGAGAACACATATTAAGCAAAGGGACATTACCTAAAGGCAAGGCACGTTTATTCAGCAGCTTTCAACACGGGGCAGTTCAGAGGGCTTTACAGACAGCTAAGACTTTAAGAGCATTTAGAAAAACATGGCATTTCAAATACATGAACAAAAGTCACAGAGTGCAGTAAAGCAAAAGTATTAGTTGTTCTTACCTGAAGACGACAACAGCGGGACAGAAGCCAGGAGCAGACACACACACACACACTTCATCATCTACCTGAAACACACACACACACACTAAATAAATAAAAATACTAAGTTAAGTTAAAGTCACTAACGAGGGCAAATACACGGGGAAATCTTCACCGTAATTAAAGCTGTAAGATAAATGTAAAACAAATAAGGCGTGTGGTGGAGTGGATAGAGCCTTGGTGTTGGGATCAGGGGGTCACAGGTTCAGAACCCCACTGCAGTCAGCATGTCGTTGTGTCCCTTCACCCCAAATGGCTCCTGTGGGGATTGCCCACAGTATTGAGTATGTACGTCACCGAGTGTCTTTGATATGAAAATCCCTCGGTTACTCCCTAATTTACCTCACCTCTGAATTTATGTATGTAAATAAAGAATATGTAGCCTAGTAATGCAAAGTGTATTATTATCTAAGTGTGCAAGCGATCTGTGGTGTAGTGCGCTGTCACTCACAAAAAGATGTGTTAAAACAAAGAAAAAATACTTATAGTTTACAAGATTACACAAATGATTTGTTTTCAACTTATAGTTTCATTTTTTAAATTAAATGTATTTTGCTTAGGGTTATATTAGGGTTAGGGTTAAACTCTTAGTGTGAAAGTGTTGCCTTATCTTAATGACACAAAACGAATTCCATACAGCAGTGCGTTGTGTGTTATTATCTAAGTTTTCCGCATTTTTATGCTTAATTTAAACTAAAGTATAATCATAAAATAAAACAATAACGTATGATTTATTATCCGATGTTCAGGAGAGACGTGTTACTGCGTCCGGTGATCCTTTCTCTTCACCTCTGTCGGGTGAAACGCAAATGATCGGAGACTCGAGGAGAAACGTTGTGCTTAACAAATGGTGTGGATACAAACAAGCTTATTGTAATGAAGCCTAAAGAAGCACAAGATCACAGAGGTGGAAATAATCGATAATTAATTTTGTAACCATTCTTATCAAATTTGAAGGCATTTCTAATCCAAAAATATAATATAAATAATAATAAATCACAAAAAGGCCATTTCTTCTGCAGAAAGAGTTCTTTTGAAGGTCTTTTTTGTAAATGGAAAGAAATGGCTGCTTTTCCTTTTGGCTATTTCTCGTTTTTCTGACCCGTCTCACTGCAGGACTCTAACCTCCCAGGGCTGCCAACATTTGAGTTCAGCTTGGAGTGAGATTTTTTTTTTTGGTGAACCGAAAAAACAAACGTTCATGTGTACAGTGTTACAAATGTATTGAACATGTACAAACTAGGGTTTCCTGTCCCGGGCGCTACAGTGGAACACGCACACAGTGTACCTGCGACTCTTACAATGAAGGCTCCATAATCAGCTCACAGCATATAACATGGCATATAGGGGGGGTCCTCTGGGGTCCGGGGGCATGCTAAATATTGAAGTTAAATGCATCAGCCTGGTGCACTTTGAGAGCAAAATGAATTTATGGATACATCTCTCAACACCCATATGAAACAGAACTGTACACAGATTTTTTTTTCTTTCTGGATATTTTACAAATCACTCCCCTTTTAAACTGTATTCTTGTTTTACTGTCATATCGTATTTCATGACTGTTTTTCATTTATTCTCATAAATGGTGACCAAACCGTTTGAGACCCACTGAGATAACTGTTAACTATCTAAACAGAGAGTCCCTTACCTCACTGAGCTGTAGTTATCTCTCAGTCTGACAGGACAGAGCTCTCCCTCTCCTTGTTTGAGAAACAGCTTCTAATATCCGTTAAGCTAACCAGATGCTAACAACAACAATGCAAATAGTGAGTTTGGTAGAAATACTGTATAATAATAAAGTTATTTAAGATGATGCCATATTTATTGAAGATTTATAAATATTCCCCACAATTATTCAAAAACATATTCTTCCAAACTCCTTGCTGTATGACCACCAGGAGACTATTGATAGCAATAAGCTGTATAATAGTGATTGAATATGATTGTATTCTCTTTTTTCGGAGTTGCACTTTGCAGACGGTCCCTGAGCACTCGTTTCTTCTCCGGCTGCGGATAGAGACCGATGTAATGTGTCCAGCTCGGAGGACGGCGCGTATTGGCTTTTTTTTTTAAATCAAAATGTGATTGTAGTTCGTTGTCAACCTTACCACGGTACTTAGGAGACGTCATTCGTGTCTGAATAACGTTTTCATGAGTTATTGATCCGTGAAATCCGAATCTCCCAATATCGTTCCAACTTTACTGAACTAAGCCAGAAGACCGTCTCATTTCGTAGACCGCTCGGTTTGCTGTTCCTTCACTTTATTTGTATATTTATATACATTTATTTTGGACGAAAACTTAGCGTGAGGAAAGGCAAGTGTGGCGTGAGTGCGTGAGATATGGGTTAATTGCGTGACGCTCACGCTCAGGAAAGGATTTGAATACTTCCTCACAGCAGCTGCATGTATTTGTATGGATCAGGGAAACTAGAAGGACATGTTTGACTAAGCGACGCCTTGATGTTATTTATTTAACACTTTGTAGATACATTGGGGATTTCTTACAATATAGTTGAGTAAAGAAATAAATAAAGAAACATAAAATAGTACTAACCAACAAGAAATATTAATAAAAATGACATTGATCTTGTTTACTTGACAAATCAAATATAGTTAGGACCCAGTGTTATCGCGCAGAGCCTCTAAATAACGTATAACTGCTGAGAGATATATTAAAAACGACTTAAAATTCGCTTTTACATAACTTTAAGTGTTAAAACCTATTATATATTGAATTGACTCTCTTTCTGATCACCTACCTGAGTTAATTCAGACGTCTACTGGTTGGAAACTGTCCCGCACCTGTAACCTAAAGAGAGAGAAGACAACTGAGGAGAAAGTGCAAACAAAAATGTTTCAGGTTTGACGTGACGTGACGTGACGCCAACCTTTCCGAATCCAAAAGAGGTAGGTTTGCTCGCGGCAAATGTGCACGCCCAAACGAGGTAATCAGAAGAAATGGAACCCCAGTAATTACATGTATAAACCATATACAGGCCCGGTTCTACGGGGGTGCATAAGGGTGCATTGCACCCTCAGTTGAGTTGTTATGCACCCTCATTTGAAAAATTAAAAGTGAAAAAAAAATTAAAAGTGAATTTCTTTTTTTTTAAATTAAAAGTGAAAAATATTACATATATAATAACAATAATAACAATAGTAGTAATAATAATAATAATAATAATATAGTTGAAATAAAATACATTTTAATTGTGGTTGAATAACATTGTCTGCTGCATTTATTTGGTCAATTTAAACGGTAAGTAACATTATTATGTCAGGTGCGCGTGACCTGTGCCGCTGCGCGTTCGTCATTTGCAAAGTGCTTACACAGCAGTCAGTAATGGACATCAGAAAATGGTTAAAACAACAAGCCCTTATCGCCAGCAGTAACACTGCATCTACTGCAGGTAATAACAGTTCAGATCATGGGGACATTACGTTACCCGCGGCCACTGTCGTGGACACTAACGTCCTCCCGCCCGACTCGCCGGCTTTGCCCGCCTCGCCCACGGAGGCGGAGCAGCCGCAGCCGTCTTCGTTGCCCCAAACACCGCCACCCCTCGGCGGCCTGCAAGTGCCAGAGGACCACAGCTAAACAGAGCCTGCCCAGGTATATTAAAAAAAAGTACCCAACTCGCCTGTACAGTGGGGTAAGGTGCTCATTTTGCAGCTTATGGTTTCACAACAGAGATTGGCTGGAATATTCCTCAAAAAAATATGCCATCTTCTGCTCTGCATGTAGACATTTCGGTCTTGAAAGGGGAGTGATTTGTAAAATATCCATAAAGAAATAGTAAATCTGCTTACAGTTCTGTTTCATATGGGTGTTGAGATGTATCCATAGATCTCTTCATTTTGCTCTCAAAGTGCACCAGATTGATGCTTTTAACTTCAATATTAAAAAAAAATCTTCCCGGGGGAGCATGCCCCCGAACCCCCCTAGAGGAGGTGAGGACCCCCTAGAGGGTGTTAGGTCCACTCCCCACTTATAAAAATAGCACTTTACCACTGCACCCTCTCTAATCTCAGTTGCACCCTTAGTAATTTTGTTCTGGAACCGGGCCTGACCATATATTTAACATATTGCATAATTGTATGCATTTTTCAGAAAAAAGTGGTAGTTTGGTAAACAGTGACATCAACGACATGCTTCGTCTATAAAATGCCCGAAAAGTAAAAGAATGGGAGATAAATATCCCCAAATCTCAAAATTGTATTATATTTTTTGTGTGTTTGTGGTCCCCGGAAAAGACCAAACACTGGATGTCTCAAATGCCTCGTCTCTGTTCCCTTAAACTCATTTGGGAGTGATTATCCATCAGCCCCGGGGGTAACGGTGCCTTTCCTCTGCACGTTGTTTCTCTTTCAGAAACACAGAGGACTGTTTGTAGGATGGGATCACAGACACGCTGCAAACGGTTTCCGCTAAAAGTCCAGTCCAGTGTCAGTGTCATTTTTATTTGTTATAGTTTGGGAAGATTGAAAATCGGTAGGGAAAGTCAGCTAAGTCGGTAGGCGGTAGAAACATGTCGAAAGCGGTAAACTACCGCCCACATCGGTAGGGTTGGCAGCAAGCGGCAAACTCCGGGGCATAGCCGGGACGCCAATAAGGAAGTGCCACAAACTACAGTTCATATATTGGCCGATAGGCGATGGCTGCAGAAAGGATCAATTTCCATAGACCATCATGTTAAAATGCCCAACTTTACAGCAGAAATAAACATGTTTCTACCCCTGGATGCAACATAAATGATTCGGGATATAGTTAGATTCCACCTTCATGATTATGGATCTGTGAGTGAATTGTTTAATAACGCGACCCTTTTATTTATATTAGGTCTTAACGTTTTTGCATAAATTAGGGCGTGGTCACATTGAGTGACAGCTCTGTCAAGTGACTGCTGGTGCTAGCTTCTTGTCTCTCTGCTAGCTGCTCCGTGAAGCTACAGGGACTCTGCCTGCTCAGCTCATCCAGGGAACACAACTTGACCCCGGCCGTGGTTGTTTGTTCTTCATGCTTATATATCGGACTATTGTGACTCGCTCTGCGGTTAAAACAGACGGTGCATGAATGCGGTTTTGCGGTAAGTGAAATTTGAGTACTTTATTTATGTGTTAATGATTGTAATCAGCTACGTAATGAATGTTAAGGCTTGGGTTAGAGTGTAAGCGAGTGATAGCTACATCGGTGCTAACGATGCTAATCGTAGCCTCCAAGTTAAAATCATAGACTGTAGGGCTGCACGGTATTGAAAAAAACTGACACCGCGATTTTTCCCCCCCCTGCGGTATATATTGCGTTTTTTTTAACCTGTTAAACCCCAAAGTCCACGCGGGTACTTTACTTTTTTTTTCACGACAGTGTCTCAGGGGATCGTAATATTTAAGAACCTATTAATGTGTTATACCAGATTAACGGAAATAATCTCAGCTAACTGACGATACAAACTATTTTTACCAAAACAAAACACAAGTCTCATAAGAAGCATCTAAATGACCCCTGACGAAAAATGCTAACGCACTTTGGCACAGAACTCAAGATAAAAGATACCCTTATTACTTATCGTAGCTGCACATACAAGATATCCGATTAAAGCTGAGGTTCCACAGATTATTTAGGTATATATTATCATCACTGAGTGATCTGATCTCGCAACAGGGAAAGCAAACTCAGACATCACAACACGTACCTTTACGTAGCTTCTAGGGGAGATGTCTCACCGTAGCTGTCAATCTGATCAAAAGACGTGTTCAATGGCATTAAAACGAGAAAGAAAAAACGCGGCTGAATCGGTTAATCCATAGGTTTTTAACGTCTCTGTATAAAAAAAATGATTTAATTTATAATCCATAATTCAATTTTTATGTAAATATCGCAGCGCAAAAGTTAGCTGCTAATGGTAGCCACCAGAGTGGCTGCTGCTTCCGGTCTTGGCATGTTGCTTACCCTCAAATAAGGGAGTTCATCTGTGAATGAAGAAGAGTGGTAAGGGATCCAAGAGATTAAACGTATTTGTTACGACCCATTAAACTATAGGAAGCTTCTTGGAAGTAAATCTTCATTCTCTCCGGTATTGTCCTCCTGTGCCTCGCTCATTTTTTACCAGTGTTTTGATGGTCTGCAAACTAGCGGGGCGGGGCCTGCTGTGATCTGATCAAGAATGATTGTGATTGGTAGTTTGCTGTGCATGCAGGGGAAGTTCTACACACACCAACACATAAACAAATAAGGAGTGAGTGTGACGCGTAGCCAAAACCGGAAGCTGCATACACTCTGGTGGCTACCATTAGCAGCTAACTTTTGGGCTCCGATTTTTACATAAAAATGGAATTATGGATTATAAACAATTGCTTCAAAGCCACAGATACATTATCAACCTATGGATCAACTGATTCAGCCGCGTTTTTTCTTTCTCGTTTTAATGCCATTGAACACGTCTTTTGATCAGATTGACAGCTACGGTGAGACGATCTCCAGTAAAAGCTCCGTAAAAGGTACGTGTTGTGATGTCTGTGTTTGCTTTCCCTGTTGCGAGATCGGATCGCTTAGATACTATACTTAAATAATCTGTGGAGTCTCAGCTTTAATCGGATATATTGTATGTGCAATTTCGATAAGTAATAAGGGTATCTTTATTTTGAATTCTGTGCTAAAGTGCGTTAGCATTTAAAAAAGAAGAAGACCGCACGTCCCTGCGGTGTGAATACCGCGCATGCGCATACCGCGGTTATCGCCATGACACGGTATATCGTTCAGCCCTAATAGACTGTATATATAAAGGTTAAAAACGAAATAGACAAGTGTTAAGTGTTAAGTGGGATAATACTGTAGAACAAACGGCTTCTGTTTGAGGTTGATAAAATAAGGTCATCCTTGTAAAAGAGAGATATTTTATTATGTAGGTAGGAACTGTATGCATCGCTAAGGTTAATTTAAATTGGCTATGCTCAATTATGTAGACAAGCTAACGTCGAAGTAGTGTATGTGAAATCAACCTCACAATAAGATGTGTATATTACAATTATTAATGTCATATTTCAAGATGATTACTTAGATATTACAATATGGTTGGTTGAGCTGGAGTTCATTATCGAGCTTACACCTTAACGTCACAGTCGTCTGAAGAACGAACCCAAACCTTGTTGTTTTTATTAATTGCATTACCCAGGGTTCGTACGGTCATTGAAAACCTGTAAAAGTCATGGAAATTGAAAATGCAAATTCCAGGCCCTGGAAAAGTTATGGAAAACAATATTTTTCCCAAAGTTTTGGAAAAGTCATGGAAATGTAACTAAAGTTGCGTAAAATATAATTTACATTTAATCTAATCGCTGAAATAATCTGCGGTCGCGAGCTGTTATGTGCCATCATGACGCGCATGGTGTTATTTTTTAATATATGAAGTTCGAGCTGTGTGCTCGAGACGAGTCTTCCTGCCTGTCGGCTGAACTCTGCTGCTCCGGGATGAGGGTCAGCTACATTATCTACGGTGCGTTCGTTAACTGTGCGGAGTCACTGTGGCACAGACTGCACTGCTGGTGAACAGCTGTTAGAACGGGCCGTTCAGGTGTTCAGAGCAGAGCGGCAGAGCGTGATGTGAACTGAAACGTTTTTCTGTCGCAATATCATTTAAGGAATCGTTGAGCTAGCTAGCTAGCATACATTGTCACTATCTGCTAACGTTAGCTTTAGCCTTCGTTTTCTAATAGTTTTTTTCATAGGCTATAAACAGAGGTGGTATAAGTATAGATCTTGTACTTGATTAAAAGTAGAAGTACTCAGATCTTGTACTTAATAAAAGTAGAAGTACTCAGATCTTGTACTTGAGTAAAAGTAGAAGTACTCAGATCTTGTACTTAATAAAAGTAGAAGTACTCAGATCTTGTACTTAATAAAAGTAGAAGTACTCAGATCTTGTACTTTAGTAAAAGTAGAAGTACCAGAGTGTAGGAATACTCTGTTACAGTAAAAGTCCTGCATTCAAAATGTTCCTCAAGTGAAAGTAGAAAAGTATTCTCATCAAAATATAGTGAAAGACAGTAAAAGTAGTCGTTGTGCAGATTGGTCCATTTCAGAATAATATATATGATATGTTTTATAATGATTGATCATGAAAGTGTTCTCAAAGCTGGTGAAGGTGCAGCTAGTCTGAATGACTTTGTAGACTGCAGGGTAGCTTGTGGATTTACTCCAGGTGGAACTAAAGTCTGATTTAACACTTGGTTATATTTCACATCATTCATCCAGATCTGTGAAGAAACTAAAGTTATTAAATACATGTAGTGGAGTAAAAGTACACCATGTACCTCTGAACTGTAGTGGAGTCGAAGTACACCATGTATCTCTGAACTAGTGGAGTCGAAGTACACCATGTACCCAGACCCGGCGTCATGGGCGGGCCCCATGGGGGTGTGGGTTTTTGAGTGAGATGCGGCACAGCAGCCTGTCACTTAGTTTACTCTTGCTAGTGGTTCACCAAAGGAATCTGGCAACTCAGCGCCAGATGCAGGCACATTAGAAGAAACCAGTTAGGCCTGTTACTCCACCTCTCCACCCTGTGTGCGATCAAGTTTGCCTGCGTGCTTGCCCAAGTTGGCACAGCGTTACAAATGTGCCACAAAACCAACCAATGGATACATAAGACCGTCAACAGCCTTATGGCAACCTAAAACCCCTCTCTTTCAACAATTCACGAGGTCAGGTGGTCAGAAAACCAGATTTCTGAGGCATCATTTCTATTCTTCTGTGCCTCATTTCTGTAATTGTGAAGCAAGCAGCAAGCATAGACGCACTGGATTTGATCCAGAGTGGTTGAATATGCCTCCATTTAAGGCCCCGGCCACACAGGATGATAACGGTCGTTTCCGTTACCGTTTTGTGTCATATAGACCATTCGGCCACACTAGGACGACCGAATACGGCACTAAACGACTACGGTAACGATAACGGGTCCCAAGCTGGATAGAACGGCATACGCAACGCTCTGGGGGGTCCAACGGCTCCGTGTGTACGCCCTATACGATCATTTTCTGATAATGATGAGGCAATAGCCCCGCCTCCCCCCACCTCTGCTGCTCACCCCCGCGTCAAAGTAAACTGCACACTGAATTCAGATTATGTATCTTTCTCTCGATATGGACATAAACGCGAGTGAAGTCTAATCTGACAGGACGGAGACACCTCTCAAACTACCTAAACTAGTTATAAATATGTTTATTTTTACTGTCGGCCGGGTCACTCATTACTGGATCAGCTGCTGCATGAGACAGACACTGACGCTGTCCTAAGAGAGGGAGGAAAAAGAGAGGCTCCATGTATTTTATTATTATATTATATAGATTCGTTATTCATTTGTTTTAAAGCTCAATAAATAACAAAGAAGACCTTTGACCGGCACTTATATAATTTTGTCCGGAAGATTTAAACTTTAATACACGTTGACTGGCGAAAAACTCTGCCCGGTTCCCTCGGCCCCCCCCGCGGAGAATAAACAGAAGGGCAACCATGACAACCATGCTTCTTCGCTGCTTTGTGGAGGAAGTTACAGCTCCACCTACAGGCTCTGCATATGTACTGCAGCTTCTCCAGCGGTTGGAGCTAAACGGAGCTGTCTCGTGTGGACAGAAACTTTCCGGTGTCTATTGCGTGTGGACGGAAGCCTTTTTTGCGTTTGCATATGCGTTTTACCGCTATCGTCTTCGTGTGGCCGGGGCCTAAGCCATGGCTATACCACACACAGCATGGTCAATTTGATGAATGGGCTGAGCTCTATCCCTGCCTGAGCCTCCTTGCGGGCATAGGACTAGTTATCCCCGTTTCTAGTGTCAAATGTGAATGCGATTTCTCGACGATGAACAGAAAAAGCATCACTTTGAAAAGCACAACAAATTATTATGCATTTTCTTTATTAGTTCAGTTTGTGGTATTCCATTTTGTGCCCCCACAAATAGAATCAAATTCTGTGGGAAACACTGCCATGTACCGCTGAACTGTAGTGGAGTCGAAGTACACCATGTACCTCTGAACTGTAGAGTAGTAGAAGTACACCATGTACCGCTGAACTGTAGTGGAGTCGAAGTACACCATGTACCTCTGAACTGTAGAGTGGTAGAAGTACACCATGTACCTCTGAACTGTAGAGTGGTAGAAGTACACCATGTACCTCTGAACTGTAGTGGAGTCGAAGTACACCATGTACCTCTGAACTGTAGTGGAGTCGAAGTACACCATGTACCTCTGAACTGTAGAGTGGTAGAAGTACACCATGTACCTCTGAACTGTAGTGGAGTAGAAGTACACCATGTACCTCTGAACTGTAGTGGAGTCGAAGTACACCATGTACCTCTGAACTGTAGTGGAGTCGAAGTACACCATGTACCTCTGAACTGTAGAGTGGTAGAAGTACACCATGTACCTCTGAACTGTAGTGGAGTCGAAGTACACCATGTACCTCTGAACTGTAGAGTAGTAGAAGTACACCATGTACCGCTGAACTGTAGTGGAGTCGAAGTACACCATGTACCGCTGAACTGTAGTGGAGTCGAAGTACACCATGTACCTCTGAACTGTAGAGTGGTAGAAGTACACCATGTACCTCTGAACTGTAGTGGAGTCGAAGTACACCATGTACCGCTGAACTGTAGTGGAGTCGAAGTACACCATGTACCTCTGAACTGTAGTGGAGTCGAAGTACACCATGTACCTCTGAACTGTAGAGTGGTAGAAGTACACCATGTACCTCTGAACTGTAGAGTGGTAGAAGTACACCATGTACCTCTGAACTGTAGTGGAGTCGAAGTACACCATGTACCGCTGAACTGTAGTGGAGTCGAAGTACACCATGTACCTCTGAACTGTAGTGGAGTCGAAGTACACCATGTACCTCTGAACTGTAGAGTAGTAGAAGTACAACATGTACCTCTGAACTGTAGAGTAGTAGAAGTACAACATGTACCTCTGAACTGTAGAGTAGTAGAAGTACACCATGTACCTCTGAACTGTAGTGAGTAGAAGTACAACATGTACCTCTGAACTGTAGAGTAGTAGAAGTACACCATGTACCTCTGAACTGTAGAGTAGTAGAAGTACAACATGTACCTCTGAACTGTAGTGGAGTCGAAGTACACCATGTACCTCTGAACTGTAGAGTAGTAGAAGTACACCATGTACCGCTGAACTGTAGAGTAGTAGAAGTACAACATGTACCTCTGAACTGTAGAGTAGTAGAAGTACACCATGTACCTCTGAACTGTAGAGTAGTAGAAGTACAACATGTACCTCTGAACTGTAGTGGAGTCGAAGTACACCATGTACCTCTGAACTGTAGAGTAGTAGAAGTACACCATGTACCGCTGAACTGTAGAGTAGTAGAAGTACACCATGTACCTTTGAACTGTAGAGTAGTAGAAGTACAACATGTACCTCTGAACTGTAGAGGAGTAGAAGTACACCATGTACCTCTGAACTGTAGAGTAGTAGAAGTACACCATGTACCTCTGAACTGTAGAGTAGTAGAAGTACACCATGTACCTCTGAACTGTAGAGTAGTAGAAGTACACCATGTACCTCTGAACTGTAGAGTAGTAGAAGTACAACATGTACCTCTGAACTGTAGAGGAGTAGAAGTACACCATGTACTGCTGAACTGTAGAGTAGTAGAAGTACAACATGTACCTCTGAACTGTAGAGGAGTAGAAGTACACCATGTACCTCTGAACTGTAGAGTAGTAGAAGTACACCATGTACCTCTGAACTGTAGAGTAGTAGAAGTACACCATGTACCTCTGAACTGTAGAGTAGTAGAAGTACAACATGTACCTCTGAACTGTAGAGTAGTAGAAGTACAACATGTACCTCTGAACTGTAGAGTAGTAGAAGTACAACATGTACCTCTGAACTGTAGAGTAGTAGAAGTACACCATGTACCTCTGAACTGTAGAGTAGTAGAAGTACACCATGTACCTCTGAACTGTAGAGTAGTAGAAGTACAACATGTACTGCTGAACTGTAGAGTAGTAGAAGTACACCATGTACCTCTGAACTGTAGAGTAGTAGAAGTACACCATGTACCTCTGAACTGTAGAGTAGTAGAAGTACAACATGTACCTCTGAACTGTAGAGTAGTAGAAGTACACCATGTACCTCTGAACTGTAGAGTAGTAGAAGTACAACATGTACCTCTGAACTGTAGAGTAGTAGAAGTACAACATGTACTGCTGAACTGTAGTGAACAAAGTAGCAAAACATTGAAATACTTAATAAAGTACAAGTATCTCAAACTGTACCCCCGTATAGTACTTGTTGAGTTTATGAACTTAGTTACACCAGTGGCTATACAGATAGAAAGACTAAGCCTTGCACAGAGGCATGAAAATACATTTTCTAAATGCTCAACAGTGCTGCCAAAATTATAAACTGACTGCTACACAATTAAAATGAATGCTTTTATATATTTCTATTAGATGTGACTCTTTGGCGTTTCTGTTATTATTACCTGCTGCTTTAGTTGTTCTGACTGCTAACATCCTGTTATTCCTCATTTTAAAGCCGATATTCCGTGGGGTCGGGGGCTCGGATCCTTGTCACCTTTTTCATACCTGATGAGTTTGCCTCCCTGACTGCAGTTGCTTCAGCGTGAAAAGCTAGTGAGCCTATTTGATTTGTTTTAGATAGGCACTACATGTTTCATATGCAGACCTTATGTTCCTGTTCCATGTTAAAATAAAACATTTTCAGTGGTAATTTTGTTTTGGTCATGGAAAATTAGGTAAAGGTCATTGAGAAGTCATGGAAAAGTCATTGAAAATCATTGGTGAAAAAGTGTATGAACCCTGATTACCAAATGGGTATCAAATAAACAGTAAGCATTGGTAACGCAACTTCCAAAGTTACAGTAAAATAAAAAGGACCCTGACTCGGACAATACACAATCCAACATGTTCAACAGAAGAGAATCAGTTACATTGTTTGTACACATGGTACTTTACATATATATCTGTTTGTTTAAGGTGTCCAGGTGATGCAGACAGGCTGGACCAGAGAGAGAGAGACAGAACTGGACTCCTCACAAATGTGAGGTACTTGTACTTTACTTGAGTATTTCCATTGTATGCTACTTTATACTTCTACTCCAATACATTTACTTAACTACGACGGAGTATTAGGGCCACACTTACAAGAAAAAAAACAGAGAGATTTCGAGAATAAAGTCGTAATTACGAGATTAAAGTCGTAGTTTCATAAGTGACTTGAGAAGGAGACAACAGCAGCGTCCTGCAATAAAATGAGGAATGTGGAGCATCTTGTGAAGCAGCACTTTAGTTTAGGTTCTTTAGAAAGAACCAAACGGACTTGGAGGAGAGGGTCTCCTTTCTGCAGGAGGAAATGGCGGGTTCTGGCCGACTACAAGGCTATCGTTGGTTACATCTACGAGCTGTTCAAAGGGGATTTGTTGTTTCACAAGAAACGATGAGACTTGTAATCAAGGCTTTGGATCCAGGAGGAGTCGAACGATAGCCTTGTAGTGGAATCGGAATGAGCTCCCCATTGACATCAGGACAGCAGAAAGCTTACACACCTTCCAGACTGAAAACTCATCTCTTTCGACTCCACTTCGAGCGATAGAATTACTATCAAAGCACTTATATACTAATAAAGGACTGGCTTACCTAAAGCCAGTTGAGTAGCACTTGAAATGTTTGGCTCTATGAAACCTGATGTACTTTTATGATTCTGTTTTCTTCAAGTTTGTATCTTGTTGGTCGAACGCACTTATTGTAAGTCGCTTTGGATCAAAGCGTCAGCTAAATGCTATGTAATGTAATGTAATGTAATGTCGTCGGCCAGAACCATTTCCTCCTGCAGAACGGAGACACTCTCCTCCAAGTCCGCTTCTCAAGTCACTTATGAAACTACGACTTTATTCTCGTATTATTACGACATTATTCTCGAAATCTCTGTTTTTTTTTCTAAGTGCGGCCCTAATACTCCGTCGTACTTTTGAGATCTATCGTCAGGAATGTTAGTTTTATATCAAATAGTGGATTCGACTGCAGCAGAATGTTGCACGTCTGCACAGTGTTGTATTTTCACAGCTCACAATGTGAACAGTTGTATCAACAGCTTTTACAATGTGCTGCTGACTGCTGGAAAGTGGTTTTACTTTAATGTATTTCTTTCGTCCATTGTGTTTTCCCAGGGTTGCCAACTTTGGGTACCTGGCTGGAGTGAGACTTTGGTATCATGGGTTTAATTACACATATGCGCACGAAATGACTGCTATCGTGTCAGCAGCGGGACCTTAGCATATATATAGGATATATATACAATATATACAAATACACAATATTGGACACAGACTATAAAGGGCACACAGTTTCATTCACTAATGAAAGTCAAACACATGTTTGTTTCCACTGTTTTATTGTGTGCTTGTCGCGATAAGCAATTCATTGACTTATCGTACGATAAATAAAAATGACCTCGATAAATTGCCATTTACATGAGGATGTGACTAGCAGTTTGAAAGGATGTACTTGAATTATTATTATATATTATCATTATGTCAGTGGTCTAAAATGGTCATACAACGGTGCCGACAATATTATCGTTTATCGCAATAATTTCCGGGAAAATGTATCCAACTCAATTAATGATCGTGAGAGGCCTATACATGAAACACACACACACACAAACAAATCCACAGACTTACTCCAAACTGCCAAATATATTAATTAACACACTCTCACTCTCATATACTCTTTGACTCTATTTTGGCCTAACTACTTGTTACTTGTTGCTAGGGACGCTGCTATCGATATTATTTCTGTTATGTTGTGTAACTGTTTAATGGTGTTATCTTTATTGCTACTGTGAGGGAATATTTTAATCTGATCACTTTGTGTATTGAGTTTCCCAGCTTTCCTGAGAACCTGTCTTATTACAAACATATGCTTTTCGTTAAGTCGCAATATGCTCTTGCTCGCAACTTGACCGGGACACAGGTCAAAAGGTCCTCTGCCTTCCTGTGGGGGAGAAGTTTGGTTCAGGGTAAGGGTTGTCATACTGAGGGATCTTTGTTCCTGTGTCTGGCAATCATTAGGCGGGCTTTCTAAGTCCCTCCTCTCAGCATATACAGATCCATGTTTCTCCTTTGTCCTCAGAGTTCCGCGTGGTGGCTCACATGTAAAGTGTGATAAACTGTGTGAAGCTCTCCGGCCATTATAATTCTCAATAAATCCCAGTGTTTGACTACAAAGATTCCAGTTTCCATCCTTTCTGCATTGCTGCTCCGAAGTTTCCATCACAGCTACCCCCTTCCCCGTCAATGTATAGTGTTGGTCCACAGCGCAAACGTATTAGTTTAACAAAATCCGCATCTAAAATTGTGGCATAGATACGTTATTTTCCCCTGTGCAATTCTCCATTTACTCAACAATAACACATAATTATCCTTGTGTTTATTTATTGGTTTGATTAATAAACACAAGTTGGAGTCCGTCAGGACCGAGGGTCGGAGCAGCTCATTTGCTTTACAGAATATTACACCGGGAAGTAAGTATTCTCTCCGCTTCGCTTGACAAACCCCGTGATAGTCCTCAAGCTCTGTGATTGGAGAGTGTGCTTCGAGGGTTACGCCGAGCCTCGAACAGCACTTGAAATGGGATGGAACCATGGCAGACTGTCCAAAACTGGATTTGAACGGGTCCACCGCGTTGATAGATGTCTTGTCATGCACTATTGAGGAACCTGCGACCCAAGTTTTTCATTCAATGCATAACTACACCATAGTTGTGTAGGCCTATATGATATGTCAATAAACCTTAGAAAATCTTGAAATCTTGAAAGGGATGTGCAAAATAGTCATTATATACAGTCTTTAATTAACTATTAGTAGAGAATAACGAGTAATGAATATACTTT
Organism: Pogonophryne albipinna; assembly: GCA_028583405.1. Classification (NCBI taxonomy): domain Eukaryota; kingdom Metazoa; phylum Chordata; class Actinopteri; order Perciformes; family Artedidraconidae; genus Pogonophryne; species Pogonophryne albipinna. The sequence continues at coordinate 890,080 of CM053242.1, forward strand.
ATAGGGATCCAATTAATATCTAATAATAAAAATAATGAAATTCAATAACATGCTTTAACCACTAGGTGTCCCTTTCTATCAGCTGTGCACCTTTATGTTGTAAATACAGCCTATCTACCAATTGGATCAAATATAAAAGTCAGCCGAATTAGTGTTGATACTGCAAGGAGACGTATTGTGGGAAAAGAAATGTAAGATGTTGTTTAATTGCTGATTATGATCCACGTCACGTTTTCAGTTCCTCCTGTTTGTCTAGAAGTCTTCTCAGCAGGGCTCTATAAATACAGAACTACGGCAGATATGTAATATTTAATGCAGCCGAACCGTGTATTACAATGCCGTTATGTGATGACCTCCAAAGAGAAAAGCAAGCACACTCGGAATAAAGTGTTATTTTATTTAAAAAAAATGTTTTCGGTCTGTTTCCGGTATTTGTTAATGACGATGTGCTGTGAGATGTGAGACTGGAATTGCACTGGGGAAAATAACGTATCTTTAGATGCGGATTTTGTTAAACTAATACGTTTGCGCTGTGGACCAACACTATACATTGACGGGGAAGGGGGTAGCAATAAAGATAACACCATTAAACAGTTACACAACATAACAGAAATAATATCGATAGCAGCGTCCCTAGCAACCACCTTGGTAACAATGAAAACGTTCTATGGACGCAATTTCCTGAAGTAATCTTCGTAATAACTAGCAAACTAAAGATCATGTACATCCACTGCACACATAATCTGAAATAACAACTCATATTTCTCGCATCAAATGACATCAAAACGCATTTGAATGGCCAAACTAACTTTAAAATAGGCATTTTCCAGCGAGAATAAAACGAAGTTCGGCCATGTTTTTTTTTTCTGCAGGGAGAAATTTGAAGATCACGTGACATAGACGCCAGCCATTGGAATGAATGGTGAAAAAAAACGGGGTTTGTCAAACAGAGCACATGGTGTAGTCCAAACGATAGCTGGGGATTCTGGGTAGTGTAGTGTCTTCTGCCATCCTTTACTCCGAAAAAATATTTGTTTCTCCGAATCGAAGGGGAAAAATACAAAAGCATTGCACACAATTTAAACCAATCAATGTTGTGTAATTAACAAGGATAATCTGGTGTTTTTTAGTCGATGAGTAGTGCAGATATCACTGTAAAATCAATCGACAGTAAGGGGAATACTTACTTCCGGGTGTACAATTCTCCGTTATCCAATGAGAATGGACGCTCACATTGCCTTTAAGGGCAGCCGACACAAACGAATGCCGTGCTTCCATGAGCGTCAAATCCCGCCGCAGATGGGAATACATTGCAATCAGTTGAAAGCTATTTGCGTCCCTTTATGAAGCTGAAGGAGCCTAGGAGCGTCACAACTGCACGCCACGGACACTGACCAAACGTCGCTCCTGGACGATTATGGAGTGAGAGTGTGGTGGTCATGCCACACCGTGCACGTGCATGCATGCGCGAGCCATCGTAAAATATCTGGATTAAGAGGTTGCTGTTTCTTTGCACAGCATGAAAGAAAGCCAAATGAATGGGCTGTGATTATAGTTTTTTAAGCAGAGGTCAATAATTTGTACGGCCCTCGGAGGATGTTGAAAAAAATTGAAATGGCCCTTGAGAGGAAAAAGGTTCCCAGTCCTGCAGGGTTTCCCCGTTAATATCAGTGCCTCGAAAACACATGTTGGCGATTGAAAGACATCCAGTGTTTGGTCTTTTCCGGGGACCACAAACACACAAAAAATATAATACAATTTTGAGATTTTGGGATATTTATCTCCCATTCTTTTACTTTTGGACATTTTACAGACCAAACATGTCGTTGATGTCACTGTTTACCAAACTACCACTTTTTTCTGAAAAATGCATAAAATGATGAAATATATGTTAAATATATGGTTTATACATGTAATTACTGGGGTTCCATTTCTTCTGATTACCTAGTTTGGGCGTGCACATTTGCCACGCGCACACGTACCTCTTTTGGATTTGGAAAGGTGGCATGTATGCAAACCTTTATATTAAAGTAGAGACACTACATACTGATATACACCTGAACATCAGCAGGAGAGGACTCTTTAAAGTAGAGACACTACATACTGATATACACCTGAACATCAGCAGGAGAGGACTCTTTAAAGTAGAGACACTACATACTGATATACACCTGAACATCAGCAGGAGAGGACTCTTTAAAGCAGAGACACTACATACTGATATACACCTGAACATCAGCAGGAGAGGACTCTTTAAAGTAGAGACACTACATACTGATATGAACCTGAACATCAGCAGGAGAGGACTCTTTAAAGTAGAGACACTACATACTGATATACACCTGAACATCAGCAGGAGAGGACTCTTTAAAGTAGAGACACTACATACTGATATACACCTGAACATCAGCAGGAGAGGACTCTTTAAAGTAGAGACACTACATACTGATATACACCTGAACATCAGCAGGAGAGGACTCTTTAAAGCAGAGACACTACATACTGATATACACCTGAACATCAGCAGGAGAGGACTCTTTAAAGTAGAGACACTACATACTGATATGAACCTGAACATCAGCAGGAGAGGACTCTTTAAAGTAGAGACACTACATACTGATATACACCTGAACATCAGCAGGAGAGGACTCTTTAAAGTAGAGACACTACATACTGAGATACACCTGAACATCAGCAGGAGAGGACTCTTTAAAGTAGAGACACTACATACTGAGATACACCTGAACATCAGCAGGAGAGGACTCTTTAAAGTAGAGACACTACATACTGATATACACCTGAACATCAGCAGGAGAGGACTCTTTAAAGTAGAGACACTACATACTGATCTACACCTGGACATCAGCAGGAGAGGACTCTTTAAAGTAGAGACACTACATACTGATATACACCTGAACATCAGCAGGAGAGGACTCTTTAAAGTAGAGACACTACATACTGATATACACCTGAACATCAGCAGGAGAGGACTCTTTAAAGTAGAGACACTACATACTGATATACACCTGAACATCAGGAGGAGAGGACTCTTTAAAGTAGAGACACTACATACTGATATACAGCTGAACATCAGCAGGAGAGGACTCTTTAAAGTAGAGACACTACATACTGATATACACCTGAACATCAGCAGGAGAGGACTCTTTAAAGTAGAGACACTACATACTGATATACACCTGAACATCAGCAGGAGAGGACTCTTTAAAGTAGAGACACTACATACTGATCTACACCTGGACATCAGCAGGAGAGGACTCTTTAAAGTAGAGACACTACATACTGATATACACCTGAACATCAGCAGGAGAGGACTATTTAAAGTAGAGGATTTGAATGCTTCCTCACAGCAGCTGCATGTTAAGATAACAACTCACAGTATTTGCATGGATCAGGGAAACTAGAAGGACAGGTTTGACTAAGCGACGCCTGTGAGGCTGAGCCGATATATAGGATTTTCATTTCAATAAATCTGCCTCAACAAATATTATGTTGGCATTATTTACAAATCACTGTATGTACTTTACCTTATATAAATAATTCTATATTTCTTGATATATTATTTATTTAAGACTTTGTAAATACATTGGGGATTTCTTACAATATTGAGTAAAGAAAGAAATAAGGAAATAATCCTTCGAAACAACAAGAACTATTAATAAAAAAGGCAAAATAAAATGATATTACCATTTAATAAAAACAACTTTAAAAAAACATTCAAAAAAATTAATAAAAATGTTATATTAAAGTAAATAAAATAGTAAATATATATAATAGAAATAAACGCCTGAGGATAAAAATTACATTGATCTTGTTTACTTAACAAATCAAATGTAGTCATATAGGATCCCGTGTTATCGCACAGAGCCTCTAAAGAACATCTGCTAAGAAATACATTTAAAAAAACACTTAAAATTCCCTTTTACCTAACTTTAAGCGTTAAAACCTATTATATATATTGAATTTGCTCTTTCTGATCACCTACCTGAGTTAATTCAGACGTTGTTGGAAACTGTCCCGCTGCCAAAGCTGTGCATCACCTGTAACCTACAGAGAGAGAAGGCAACTGAGGAGGGAGTGGAAAGATGTTTCAGGTTTGACGTGTTTTGTGTGTCGGGTTACAATGATGAGCAGACACTGGTGGCGATATGAGGGGTTGAGACCATGGATGCACGCGGAGAACTGGAAACAGCGTGGGAGGCGGGGTCTCGTTCTTTCCTATGAGAGCTGCTCATTGGCACATGAGGACAAAATGGCCCAACTTTTGAGACTATTTTGGTGCCCCCCACCCCCTCCAAGCAATACGCAATAGAATAAATGAAAAATCTCTACAAAAGACCAATACATTACAAAAACTGCAACGTATTGACATGTTGGTTATATAAAGAAGGTTTCAAATGTATTAATTATTGTATGAACATGTTTGATTTGGGGGGTGGCTGTCACATCCCCTAGGGGGGTCCGGGGCATGCCCCCGCGGGAAGATTTTTTTTAACATTTTAAAGTAAAATGCTTCAATCTGGTGCACTTTGAGCAGAATTACTAGAGACTAGATCTAGGGGGTACAACTCTAAACACCCATATGAAAAAGATCGGTTTACTTTTTAATAATCAAATAAGTATGTGAACATAACCAGTAACCCACAGCCAATAACAAATACATGTAACGTATTTTATTTTTGTTGTTCATTCATATCTTATTTTACCTAGTTAACATTTATTTATTTATGCATATTTTTTTATCTCTCCAGTTTTAAATGATATTTCTGGTTTACTGTCCTATAGTATACATTGGAATGATTTCAAACCTGTTTTTATTTATCCTAATAATTATAAAGGAGTGCCTTGGAAATATGTGTTCCTGTTGAGCTACATCTCCCTTTTTGGTGCCTTGGAAATATGTATTTACATAAATTGTGACCAAAACGTTTGAGAGCCACTGAGATAACTTAGACTGAAGTCAACTATCTAAACCAGGGGGGTCAAACTCAAATACACAGTGGGCCAAAATAAAAAAATAGGTAATAGTGGAGGGCCGGACTGGTTCAATGTTTATTGCAGAACTTATTGAAATGAACTTATTGCACATATTAAACCTGGAACTAACAAATCTTAAATGATTGCCTATAAAAACAACATTAAACATTAAATAATCAGTTGCATTCATTTCTTATGGCTCTATCTGCAGCTTCTCCAGAGTCATTTCTTATGAGTACATTTCTCCACAGGCCAACAACAGCTTCAACAAAACTATTCCCCTCAAAGAACAAACCAAACATGCCCTGTTGTCGTGAGAGAGAAAGTGCAGAAGGAAGCATCCATTAAACTCAGTGTGCTGCTCTGTGATGCTAGCTCAGATACTTGGCATCTCATCTTGGGTGCAAGGTCATCAATGTTTGGGCTCAGACTCTGAGCGGAGGAGACCCTCAGGATGGAGTGAAGGTGTGTGTGCAATATACCGGCGGGCCAGACCTAATAGTAATTAGAAATTATCCTGCGGGCCGAAATTAAATCCACCACGGGCCGGATTTGGCCCCCGGGCCTTGAGTTTGACACATCTAAACACTCAGAGTCCTTTACCTCACTGAGCTGTAGTTATCAGCCTCAATCCAACAACAATCTGCGGTACCGATGCATGTGCGCCCTCTCTCTCGCTCGCTCGGAGGCTCTCTCTCACTTTGGCTGTGAGCTGCGGGCGCCTGATAAGTCAACACCCCCCACTTTCATCCCTTAGCGCCCATCGTACAGGGCAAATGCAAAATGTTGCCGGCCCGGGGTGCAAAGGGTGTTTACTTTATTCAATCATTAATGTCAATGTTTACATCAAGGGCAGAAAATTAGGCAGAATACATTCTCCCAACGCAGCGCCCCTCCAGATCTAGCGCCCTAGACGACCGCCTAGTTCGCCAGTGCCCTGCTTTTGAGAGGACGAAACGTCACAGATTATCCGTCACCCCTTAATCTCCCTTGGTTGAGATGGGACAGTGATGGAGGGGATTTTAGGTAGATCCTGGTGGGAGGCGGCTACAGCTGGAGCACATCCTGGTTGTGTGTGTGTGTGTGTGTGTGGGGAGGGGGCGGTTTGAATACCATAGAAACACCTCAACTAGAAAGAATGCCAAACCAGAAAATCCACCTGCATTTCTGTCAGTGTTACTCGCCTTCACTTTGGACTTTATCCAAGTATTCCCATTTTATATTCCTTATACTTCTACATTTTGAAAGCCAGTATTGTCCTTTATACTCCACTATATTTATCCAATGTTATATTCAGATTATCGCCTAATAATTATGTCAACATATCCTATATATTTGATTTATTATCTAATATATTTGTATAATATTTGTTGCTATTTTAATTAAATGATATTGTATTTGTTATTATAGGAAACAATAGCATACCATTGTTTTTATTTTTAAAAAGCAATCAATGTGTTGAGGGCTGCAGCTCTATATATTCTGGTTCTACGTTCCCCCGTCCCCTCCCTCATTATTCTGGACCCCGAGATCCCCCCAAACTCCAAACACTGTAAACTCACTCAGGACTTCAGGACTTTTCCAAGCTGGAGAGAGAGAGAACGTTTTAAAACTGAAAGGTGGATTTCACTAGACGTCCTGAAGGTGAGGATCCACATTCACTCATTCATCTTTTTCATTTTGTAACGAGTAATTCAACAAGACGTTGTTGTTGTTGTTGTTCCTTTAGCTCATTTTCACAAATTCATCTCTTCCCAATTTTTCAGAGATTTTTCCACATATTTTCTGAAAATGTTCAATATTTGTTTGCCTTTTTATTACATTTCCCAGTATTTTTTCATACCCTTATTAATCATTTAAAAAACAAAAAGTCCACTCAGTCCAAGCTGAGAAAAACAAATCTGTACACAGTTATTTTTACAGATTTGTTATACGATACAAATCCCAGCTGATCCAAGACTTAATTTGCGTAGAACTTTGTCCCAGCAGTGAAATACAAGCACTGCTGAAAAGCTGCCAGAGGGATGTTTGAATTAGTCACAGACAGAGGTGGGAGGCAGTGGAGTACAAATACTTCGTGGCTGTACTTAAGTACATGTTTCTGGTATCAGTACTTTACTCCACTACTTATTTTTCTGACGACTTTTTACTTTGACTTCTTACATGTTGAACCCAAATACCTGTACTTTCTACTTCTCACATGTTGAACACAAATACCTGTACTTTCTACTTCTTACATGTTGAACTCAAATACCTGTACTTTCTACTTCTCACATGTTGAACCCAAATACCTGTACTTTCTACTTCTCACATGTTGAACCCAAATACCTGTACTTTCTACTTCTTACATGTTGAACTCAAATACCTGTACTTTCTACTTCTTACATGTTGAACCCAAATACCTGTACTTTCTACTTCTTACATGTTGAACTCAAATACCTGTACTTTCTACTTCTTACATGTTGAACCCAAATACCTGTACTTTCTACTTCTCACATGTTGAACCCAAATACCTGTACTTTCTACTTCTTACATGTTGAACCCAAATACCTGTACTTTCTATTTCTTACATGTTGAACACAAATACCTGTACTTTCTACTTCTTACATGTTGAACACAAATACCTGTACTTTCTACTTCTTACATGTTGAACCCAAATACCTGTACTTTCAACTTCTTACATGTTGAACACAAATACCTGTACTTTCTACTTCTCACACGTTGAACACAAATACCTGTACTTTCTACTTCTTACATGTTGAACCCAAATACCTGTACTTTCTACTTCTTACATGTTGAACCCAAATACCTGTACTTTCAACTTCTTACATGTTGAACACAAATACCTGTACTTTCTACTTCTTACATGTTGAACTCAAATACCTGTACTTTCTACTTCTTACATGTTGAACTCAAATACCTGTACTTTCTAATTCTTACATGTTGAACCCAAATACCTGTACTTTCTACTTCTTACATGTTGAACACAAATACCTGTCCTTTCTACTTCTTACATGTTGAACACAAATACCTGTACTTTCTACTTCTCACATGTTGAACACAAATACCTGTACTTTCTACTTCTTACATGTTGAACACAAATACCTGTACTTTCTACTTCTTACATGTTGAACCCAAATACCTGTACTTTCTACTTCTTACATGTTGAACACAAATACCTGTACTTTCTACTTCTTACATGTTGAACCCAAATACCTGTACTTTCAACTTCTTACATGTTGAACACAAATACCTGTACTTTCTACTTCTTACATGTTGAATACAAATACCTGTACTTTCAACTTCTTACATGTTGAACACAAATACCTGTACTTTCAACTTCTTACATGTTGAACACAAATACCTGTACTTTCTACTTCTTACATGTTGAACCCAAATACCTGTACTTTCTACTTCTTACATGTTGAACACAAATACCTGTACTTTCTACTTATTACATGTTGAACCCAAATACCTGTACTTTATACTTCTCTCATGTTAAACACAAATACCTGTACTTTCTACTTCTTACATGTTGAACACAAATACCTGTATTTTCTACTTCTCACATGTTGAACACAAATACCTGTACTTTTCTACTTCTTACATGTTGAATCCAAATACCTGTACTTTCTACTTCTTACATGTTGAACTCAAATACCTGTACTTTCTACTTCTTACATGTTGAACACAAATACCTGTACTTTCTACTTCTTACATGTTGAACCCAAATACCTGTACTTTCTACTTCTTACATGTTGAACACAAATACCTGTACTTTCTACTTCTTACATGTTGAACACAAATACCTGTACTTTCTACTTCTTACATGTTGAACACAAATACCTGTACTTTCTACTTCTTACATGTTGAACACAAATACCTGTACTTTCTACTTCTTACATGTTGAACTCAAATACCTGTACTTTCTACTTCTTACTCTTTGAACCCAAATACCTGTACTTTCTACTTCTTACATGTTGAACTCAAATACCTGTACTTTCTACTTCTTACATGTTGAACTCAAATACCTGTACTTTCTACTTCTTACTCTTTGAACCCAAATACCTGTACTTTCTACTTCTCACATGTTGAACCCAAATACCTGTACTTTCTACTTCTTACATGTTGAACTCAAATACCTGTACTTTCTACTTCTTACATGTTGAACTCAAATACCTGTACTTTCTACTTCTTACTCTTTGAACCCAAATACCTGTACTTTCTACTTCTCACATGTTGAACACAAATACCTGTACTTTCTACTTCTTACATGTTGAACTCAAATACCTGTACTTTCTACTTCTTACATGTTGAACCCAAATACCTGTACTTTCTACTTCTTACATGTTGAACACAAATACCTGTACTTTCTACTTCTTACATGTTGAACACAAATACCTGTACTTTCTACTTCTTACATGTTGAACACAAATACCTGTACTTTCTACTTATTACATGTTGAACCCAAATACCTGTACTTTCTACTTCTCTCATGTTGAACACAAATACCTGTACTTTCTACTTCTTACATGTTGAACACAAATACCTGTATTTTCTACTTCTCACATGTTGAACACAAATACCTATACTTTCTACTTCTTACATGTTGAACCCAAATACCTGTACTTTCTACTTCTCACATGTTGAACCCAAATACCTGTACTTTCTACTTCTTACATGTTGAACTCAAATACCTGTACTTTCTACTTCTTACATGTTGAACACAAATACCTGTACTTTCTACTTATTACATGTTGAACCCAAATACCTGTACTTTCTACTTCTCTCATGTTGAACACAAATACCTGTACTTTCTACTTCTTACATGTTGAACACAAATACCTGTATTTTCTACTTCTCACATGTTGAACACAAATACCTGTACTTTCTACTTCTTACATGTTGAACCCAAATACCTGTACTTTCTACTTCTCACATGTTGAACACAAATACCTGTACTTTCTACTTCTTACATGTTGAACTCAAATACCTGTACTTTCTACTTCTTACATGTTGAACCCAAATACATGTACTTTCTACTTCTTACATGTTGAACTCAAATACCTGTACTTTCTACTTCTTACATGTTGAACACAAATACCTGTACTTTCTACTTCTTACATGTTGAACCCAAATACCTGTACTTTCTACTTCTTACATGTTGAACCCAAATACCTGTACTTTCTACTTCTCACATGTTGAACACAAATACCTGTACTTTCTACTTCTTACATGTTGAACTCAAATACCTGTACTTTCTACTTCTTACATGTTGAACACAAATACCTGTACTTTCTACTTCTCACATGTTGAACACAAATACCTGTACTTTCTACTTCTTACATGTTGAACTCAAATACCTGTACTTTCTACTTCTTACATGTTGAACCCAAATACCTGTACTTTCTACTTCTTACATGTTGAACACAAATACCTGTACTTTCTACTTCTTACATGTTGAACTCAAATACCTGTACTTTCTACTTCTTACATGTTGAACCCAAATACCTGTACTTTCTACTTCTTACATGTTGAACACAAATACCTGTACTTTCTACTTCTTACATGTTGAACCCAAATACCTGTACTTTCTACTTCTTACATGTTGAACACAAATACCTGTACTTTCTACTTATTACATGTTGAACCCAAATACCTATACTTTCTACTTCTCTCATGTTGAACACAAATACCTGTACTTTCTACTTCTTACATGTTGAACACAAATACCTGTACTTTTCTACTTCTCACATGTTGAACACAAATACCTGTACTTTCTACTTCTTACATGTTGAACCCAAATACCTGTACTTTCTACTTCTTACATGTTGAACTCAAATACCTGTACTTTCTACTTCTTACATGTTGAACTCAAATACCTGTACTTTCTACTTCTCACATGTTGAACACAAATACCTGTACTTTCTACTTCTTACATGTTGAACACAAATACCTGTACTTTCTACTTCTTACATGTTGAACACAAATACCTGTACTTTCTACTTCTCACATGTTGAACACAAATACCTGTACTTTCTACTTCTTACATGTTGAACTCAAATACCTGTACTTTCTACTTCTTACATGTTGAACACAAATACCTGTACTTTCTACTTCTTACATGTTGAACCCAAATACCTGTACTTTCTACTTCTTACATGTTGAACCCAAATACCTGTACTTTCTACTTCTTACATGTTGAACACAAATACCTGTACTTTCTACTTATTACATGTTGAACCCAAATACCTGTACTTTCTACTTCTCTCATGTTGAACACAAATACCTGTACTTTCTACTTCTTACATGTTGAACACAAATACCTGTATTTTCTACTTCTCACATGTTGAACACAAATACCTGTACTTTTCTACTTCTTACATGTTGAATCCAAATACCTGTACTTTCTACTTCTTACATGTTGAACTCAAATACCTGTACTTTCTACTTCTTACATGTTGAACTCAAATACCTGTACTTTCTACTTCTTACATGTTGAACACAAATACCTGTACTTTCTACTTCTTACATGTTGAACCCAAATACCTGTACTTTCTACTTCTTACATGTTGAACACAAATACCTGTACTTTCTACTTCTTACATGTTGAACACAAATACCTGTACTTTCTACTTCTTACATGTTGAACACAAATACCTGTACTTTCTACTTCTTACATGTTGAACACAAATACCTGTACTTTCTACTTCTTACATGTTGAACTCAAATACCTGTACTTTCTACTTCTTACATGTTGAACACAAATACCTGTACTTTCTACTTCTTACATGTTGAACACAAATACCTGTACTTTCTACTTCTCACATGTTGAACTCAAATACCTGTACTTTCTACTTCTCACATGTTGAACACAAATACCTGTACTTTCTACTTCTTACATGTTGAACTCAAATACCTGTACTTTCTACTTCTTACATGTTGAACCCAAATACCTGTACTTTCTACTTCTTACATGTTGAACACAAATACCTGTACTTTCTACTTCTTACATGTTGAACACAAATACCTGTACTTTCTACTTATTACATGTTGAACCCAAATACCTGTACTTTCTACTTCTCTCATGTTGAACACAAATACCTGTACTTTCTACTTCTCACATGTTGAACACAAATACCTGTACTTTTCTACTTCTTAGATGTTGAACCCAAATACCTGTACTTTCTACTTCTTACATGTTGAACTCAAATACCTGTACTTTCTACTTCTTACATGTTGAACACAAATACCTGTATTTTCTACTTCTCACATGTTGAACACAAATACCTGTACTTTTCTACTTCTTAGATGTTGAACCCAAATACATGTACTTTCTACTTCTTACATGTTGAACTCAAATACCTGTACTTTCTACTTCTTACATGTTGAACACAAATACCTGTACTTTCTACTTCTTACATGTTGAACCCAAATACCTGTACTTTCTACTTCTTACATGTTGAACACAAATACCTGTACTTTCTACTTCTTACATGTTGAACACAAATACCTGTACTTTCTACTTCTTACATGTTGAACACAAATACCTGTACTTTCTACTTCTCACATGTTGAACACAAATACCTGTACTTTCTACTTCTTACATGTTGAACTCAAATACCTGTACTTTCTACTTCTTACATGTTGAACCCAAATACATGTACTTTCTACTTCTTACATGTTGAACTCAAATACCTGTACTTTCTACTTCTTACATGTTGAACACAAATACCTGTACTTTCTACTTCTTACATGTTGAACCCAAATACCTGTACTTTCTACTTCTTACATGTTGAACACAAATACCTGTACTTTCTACTTCTTACATGTTGAACATAAATACCTGTACTTTCTACTTCTTACATGTTGAACACAAATACCTGTACTTTCTACTTCTCACATGTTGAACACAAATACCTGTACTTTCTACTTCTTACATGTTGAACTCAAATACCTGTACTTTCTACTTCTTACATGTTGAACCCAAATACCTGTACTTTCTACTTCTTACATGTTGAACACAAATACCTGTACTTTCTACTTCTTACATGTTGAACTCAAATACCTGTACTTTCTACTTCTTACATGTTGAACCCAAATACCTGTACTTTCTACTTCTTACATGTTGAACACAAATACCTGTACTTTCTACCTCTTACATGTTGAACACAAATACCTGTACTTTCTACTTCTTACATGTTGAACACAAATACCTGTACTTTCTACTTCTTACATGTTGAACCCAAATACCTGTACTTTCTACTTCTTACATGTTGAACACAAATACCTGTACTTTCTACTTATTACATGTTGAACCCAAATACCTGTACTTTCTACTTCTCTCATGTTGAACACAAATACCTGTACTTTCTACTTCTTACATGTTGAACACAAATACCTGTACTTTTCTACTTCTCACATGTTGAACACAAATACCTGTACTTTTCTACTTCTTACATGTTGAACCCAAATACCTGTACTTTCTACTTCTTACATGTTGAACTCAAATAACTGTACTTTCTACTTCTTACATGTTGAACCCAAATACCTGTACTTTCTACTTCTTACATGTTGAACTCAAATACCTGAACTTTCTACTTCTTACATGTTGAACTCAAATACCTGTACTTTCTACTTCTTACATGTTGAACTCAAATACCTGTACTTTCTACTTCTTACATGTTGAACTCAAATACCTGTACTTTCTACTTCTTACATGTTGAACACAAATACCTGTACTTTCTACTTTCACATGTTGAACACAAATACCTTTACTTTGACTTCTTACATGTTGAACACAAATACCTGTACTTTATACTTCTTACATGTTGAACCCAAATACCTGTACTTTCTACTTCTTACATGTTGAACACAAATAACTGTACTTTCTACTTCTTACATGTTGAACACAAATACCTGTACTTTCTACTTCTTACATGTTGAACACAAATACCTGTACTTTCTACTTCTTACATGTTGAACACCAATACCTGTACTTTCTACTTCTTACATGTTGAACACAAATACCTGTACTTTCTACTTCTTACATGTTGAACACAAATACCTGTACTTTCTACTTCTTACATGTTGAACACAAATACCTGTACTTTCTACTTCTTACATGTTGAACCCAAATACCTGTACTTTCTACTTCTTACATGTTGAACACAAATACCTGTACTTTCTACTTCTTACATGTTGAACACAAATACCTGTACTTTCTACTTCTTACATGTTGAACACAAATACCTGTACTTTCTACTTCTTACATGTTGAACACAAATACCTGTACTTTCTACTTCTTACATGTTGAACACAAATACCTGTACTTTCTACTTCTTACATGTTGAACACAAATACCTGTACTTTCTACTTCTTACATGTTGAACACAAATACCTGTACTTTCTACTTCTTACATGTTGAACACAAATACCTGTACTTTCTATTTCTTACATGTAGAACACAAATACCTGTACTTTATGCTTCTTACATGTTGAACACAAATACCTGTACTTTATACTTCTTACATGTTGAACCCAAATACCTGTACTTTCTACTTCTCTCATGTTGAACACAAATACCTGTACTTTCTACTACTTACATGTTGAACCTAAATACCTGTACTTTCTACTTCTTACATGTTGAACACAAATACCTGTACTTTCTACTTCTTACATTTTGAACCCAAATACCTGTACTTTCTACTTCTTACATGTTGAGCACAAATACCTGTACTTTCTACTTCTTACATGTTGAACCCAAATACCTGTACTTTCTACTTCTTACATGTTGAACACAAATACCTGTACTTTCTACTGCTTACATGTTGAGCACAAATACCTGTACTTTCTACTTCTTACATGTTGAACACAAATACCTGTACTTTCTACTTTTTACATGTTGAACACAAATACCTGTACTTTCTACTTTTTACATGTTGAACCCAAATACCTGTACTTTCTACTTCTTACATGTTGAACACAAATACCTGTACTTTCTACTTCTTACATGTTGAACACAAATACCTGTACTTTCTACTTTTTACATGTTGAACCCAAATACCTGTACTTTCTACTTCTTACATGTTGAACACAAATACCTGTACTTTCTACTTTTTACATGTTGAACACAAATACCTGTACTTTCTACTGCTTACATGTTGAGCACAAATACCTGTACTTTCTACTTCTTACATGTTGAACACAAATACCTGTACTTTCTACTTCTTACATGTTGAACACAAATACCTGTACTTTCTACTTTTTACATGTTGAACCCAAATACCTGTACTTTCTACTTCTTACATGTTGAACACAAATACCTGTACTTTCTACCTCTTACATGTTGAACACAAATACCTGTACTTTCTACTTCTTACATGTTGAACACAAATACCTGTACTTTCTACTTCTTACATGTTGAACCCAAATACCTGTACTTTCTACTTCTTACATGTTGAACACAAATACCTGTACTTTCTACTTATTACATGTTGAACCCAAATACCTGTACTTTCTACTTCTCTCATGTTGAACACAAATACCTGTACTTTCTACTTCTTACATGTTGAACACAAATACCTGTACTTTTCTACTTCTCACATGTTGAACACAAATACCTGTACTTTTCTACTTCTTACATGTTGAACCCAAATACCTGTACTTTCTACTTCTTACATGTTGAACTCAAATAACTGTACTTTCTACTTCTTACATGTTGAACCCAAATACCTGTACTTTCTACTTCTTACATGTTGAACTCAAATACCTGAACTTTCTACTTCTTACATGTTGAACTCAAATACCTGTACTTTCTACTTCTTACATGTTGAACTCAAATACCTGTACTTTCTACTTCTTATATGTTGAACTCAAATACCTGTACTTTCTACTTCTTACATGTTGAACTCAAATAACTGTACTTTCTACTTCTTACATGTTGAACTCAAATACCTGTACTTTCTACTTCTTACATGTTGAACTCAAATACCTGAACTTTCTACTTCTTACATGTTGAACTCAAATACCTGTACTTTCTACTTCTTACATGTTGAACTCAAATACCTGTACTTTCTACTTCTTACATGTTGAACTCAAATACCTGTACTTTCTACTTCTTACATGTTGAACACAAATACCTGTACTTTCTACTTTTCACATGTTGAACACAAATACCTTTACTTTGACTTCTTACATGTTGAACACAAATACCTGTACTTTATACTTCTTACATGTTGAACCCAAATACCTGTACTTTCTACTTCTTACATGTTGAACACAAATAACTGTACTTTCTACTTCTTACATGTTGAACACAAATACCTGTACTTTCTACTTCTTACATGTTGAACACAAATACCTGTACTTTCTACTACTTACATGTTGAACCTAAATACCTGTACTTTCTACTTCTTACATGTTGAACACAAATACCTGTACTTTCTACTTCTCACATGTTGAACACAAATACCTATACTTTCTACTTCTTACATGTTGAACCCAAATACCTGTACTTTCTACTTCTTACATGTTGAACACAAATACCTGTACTTTCTACTTCTTACATGTTGAACCCAAATACCTGTACTTTCTACTTCTTACATGTTGAACACAAATACCTGTACTTTCTACTTCTCACATTTTGAACACAAATACCTGTACTTTCTACTTCTCACATTTTGAACACAAATACCTTTACTTTCTACTTCTTACATGTTGAACACAAATACCTGTACTTTCTACTTCTTACATGTTGAACTCAAATACCTGTACTTTCTACTTCTTACATGTTGAACACATATACCTATACTTTCTACTTCTTACATGTTGAACACAAATACCTGTACTTTCTACTTCTTACATGTTGAACCCAAATACCTGTACTTTCTACTTCTCACATTTTGAACACAAATACCTGTACTTTCTACTTCTTACATGTTGAACACAAATACCTGTACTTTCTACTTCTTACATGTTGAACTCAAATACCTGTACTTTCTACTTCTTACATGTTGAACACAAATACCTGTACTTTCTACTTCTCACATGTTGAACCCAAATACCTGTACTTTCTACTTCTTACATGTTGAACACAAATACCTGTACTTTCTACTTCTTACATGTTGAACCCAAATACCTGTACTTTCTACTTCTCACATTTTGAACACAAATACCTGTACTTTCTACTTCTTACATGTTGAACCCAAATACCTTTACTTTCTACTTCTTACATGTTGAACCCAAATACCTGTACTTTCTACTTCTTACATGTTGAACCCAAATACCTTTACTTTCTACTTCTTACATGTTGAACCCAAATACCTGTACTTTCTACTTCTTACATGTTGAACCCAAATACCTGTACTTTCTACTTCTTACATGTTGAACCCAAATACCTGTACGTTCTACTTCTTACATGTTGAACCCAAATACCTGTACTTTCTACTTCTTACATGTTGAACTCAAATACCTGTACTTTCTACTTCTTACATGTTGAACCCAAATACCTGTACTTTCTACTTCTTACATGTTGAACACAAATACCTGTACTTTCTACTTCTCACATGTTGAACACAAATACCTGTACTTTCTACTTCTTACATGTTGAACCCAAATACCTGAACTTTCTACTTCTCTCATTTTCCAAACAGCTGATTCCTTTAGTATGAATGTGTGTTTGGTGCGTGATCATTATTCTTTAGAGTCATTGCGTGCCTATTGATTTGAACACGATCCGTGTATCCATCATTTCCTGGTCTTCTCTAAAGAAGAGGGACCAATGGAAACGTTGTCATGTTGCCGTTGTTCAGCATGGAAACATTCATTAGCTAACAATGACATTATTGTTCTATTAATATAAAGGGAGGTCAGGTACTCTTTAAAACAGCTGCTAGTTATGGGTACTTTTTACTTAAGTACATTTCAAAGCCTCTTTACTTTCACTTGAGTAAAGAAGTTTAGTCAGTACTTCTACTATTTTTAAACACGAGTATTTGTACTTCTACTTGAGGAAAGGATGTGTGTACTTTGTGTGTTTGCAGAGATGCAGGCCAGCCTCCAGTGTTTCGGGGTGGGATTGTTGTTATTATCTCTCGCTCCGTCCTCCCTCTCGTTCTCCCGCGGAGCGAGCCATGCTTCCTGTCGGGAAATGATTCCTGGACACATCCGGGCTCAGCCTCAGGACCTGCAGCGCAGCCACGTCACGCTGCGAACATCCGCCTCCTCCTACCTGCCGGGACAGTTAGTCACAGGTACTCCTTAAACTATTTCATAATTGCTAAAAGAAGTACATTCTACAGCTACTAATTATCCTACAAAGTAACAGCTTAACTACTTCTCCGTGTGATGGATAGATGCTGGAGCTCTGTAGTCCGTCCTTTGGGGGTCTGAGAGCCGCCACACATTGATAATCAACTCAAAAACTCTGAAGGTTGTTCATGTGCCTCCATTGAGATTGCTAAAGTGGTACGAGTCTCACCAGATAAACACAAGTAAATAAATTAACAAATTACTCTTAAAGAAACGTGTACATTTCTATTTTATTTGTTTGTACTTGCACTATTTTATCTGTTTTATGTCCTATATATACAGTGGGGCAAAAAAGTATTTAGTCAGCCACCAATTGTGCAAGTTCTCCCACTTAAAAAGATGAGAGGCCTGTAATTTTCATCCTAGGTACACTTCAGCTATGAGAGACAGAATGGGGGGAAAGAATCCAGGAAATCACATTGTAGGATTTTTAATGAATTAATTAGTAAATTCCTCGGTAAAATAAGTATTTGGTCACCTACAAACAAACAAGATTTCTGGCTCTCACAGACCTGTAACTTCTTCTTTAAGAGCCTCCTCTGTCCTCCACTTGTTAACTGTATTAATGGCACCTGTTTGAACTCGTTATCAGTATAAAAGACACCTGTCCACAACCTCAAACAGTCACACTCCAAACTCCACTATGGCCAAGACCAAAGAGCTGTCAAAGGACACCAGAAACAAAATTGCACCAGGCTGGGAAGACTGAATCTGCAATAGATAAGCAGCTTGGTGTGAAGAAATCAACTGTGGGAGCAATTATTAGAAAATGGATGACATACAAGACCACTGATAATCTCCCTCGATCTGGGGCTCCACGCAAGATCTCACCCCGTGGGGTCAAAATGATCACAAGAACGGTGAGCAAAGATCCCAGAACCACACGGGGGGACCTAGTCAATGACCTACAGAGAGCTGGGACCAAAGTAACAAAGGCTACCATCAGTAACACACTACGCCGCCAGGGACTCAAATCCTGCAGTGCCAGACGTGTCCCCCTGCTTAAGCCAGTACATGTCCAGGCCCGTCTGAAGTTTGCTAGAGAGCATTTAGATGATCCAGAAGAGGATTGGGAGAATGTCATATGGTCAGATGAAACCAAAATAGAACTTTTTGGTAAAAACTCAACTAGACGTGTTTGGAGGAGAAAGAATGCTGAGTTGCATCCAAAGAACACCATACCTACTGTGAAACATGGGGGTGGAAACATCATGCTTTGGGGCTGTTTTTCTGCAAAGGGACCAGGACGACTGATCCGTGTAAAGGAAAGAATGAATGGAGGCCATGTATCGTGAGATTTTGAGTGACAACCTCCTTCCATCAGCAAGGGCATTGAAGATGAAACGTGGCTGGGTCTTTGAGCATGACAATGATCCCAAACACACTGCCCGGGCAACAAAGGAGTGGCTTCGTACGAAGCATTTCAAGGTCCTTGAGTGGCCTAGCCAGTCTCCAGATCTCAACCCCATAGAAAATCTTTGGAGGGAGTTGAAAGTCCGTGTTGCCCAGCGACAGCCCCAAAACATCACTGCTCTAGAGGAGATCTGCATGGAGGAATGGGCCAAAATACCAGCAACAGTGTGTGAAAACCTTGTGAAGACTTACAGAAAACGTTTGACCTCTGTCATTGCCAACAAAGGGTATATAACAAAGTATTGAGATGAACTTTTGTTATTGACCAAATACTTATTTTCCACCATCATTTGCAAATAAATTCTTTAAAAATCAGACAATGTGATTTTCTGGATTTTTTTTCTTCTCTTTCTGTCTCTCATAGTTGAAGTGTACCTAGGATGACAATTACAGGCCTCTCATCTTTTTAAGTGGGAGAACTTGCACAATTGGTGGCTGACTAAATACTTTTTTGCCCCACTGTATGTTGCACTGTTGGCAACCCTGTCTCCTAAAAATTACGTTCCCACAGAACTAAACTGCATTCTCAATTACGTTTAGCTAGAAACGTATTTTCTCCCACGTTACGTTCGTTATGAACGTATCTCAAATACGTTTATTTTCTATATATCTTCGAGAAGCATATTTTCTCCCACGTTACGTTTCTTATGAACGTATCTTAAATACGTTTATTTTCTACATATCTTTGCCATTTATTGTCTTGCTTATAATAATGATAATAGTCATTTATAAATATCATTTTAGAGCACACATTTGAAATCAGTAGGCGAGGCTGTAATTTCTCCAGCTGTTACTCTCATGAGCGAGGCAGAAAATAATAGTTTTAACAGCCAAAAAGCTGCTGTGTCGTTTATTGCACCTCAAACATTAAAACAAATCCAGAGTTACGTGTTTCTGAACTTCCTCTAAGAAGAAAGGACAGTAACAGAAGATCTCTGTGGCTTCAGGCTTGATCGCCGTTCAAATGACAGCGTTGGTTTCCCCAAAAGTGGGCGGGGCTGTAAAGTGACGTAGATTTTACTCTCATCTATTATTCAAAACCATTCAATTTATTCTAACGTAAATTACATGCCAGTGTTTTATCTTTTTATTTTAAATCGTATTTAAATCTTTTTCACACAATTATCCTTATTTTTATTTATTCGTTTAATTCTATAATCTTGGGCTTTTTAGCCGTAAATAAAGTCACCGGAAACATACGTAAGCCTATAAGGGACATTTTGAGGATACACACAAACCCACTGAACAGATTACCCAAGATCCTCAGCTTGAAGCTCGTTGATTGGATGTTTAGCCGCAATGCATGTTGGGATATGATGTTAATGCGATATGATATCCGAAAAAATTAATAATAATAATACTTTATTCCGAGTGTTCTTGCTTTTCTCTTTGGAAGTCATCACATAACGGCATTGTAATACACGGTTCGGCTGCATTAAATATTACACATCTGCCGTAGTTCTCTATTTATAGAGCCCTGATGAGAAGACTTCTGGACAAACTTGAAGAACTGCCGCCAAAACTGAATATGTGACGTGGATCATAAATATATCAACAATTAAACAACATCTTGCATTTCTTTTCACAAAATACGTTTCCTTGCAGTATCAATAGTAATTCGGCTGACTTTTATATTTGATCCAATTGGTAGATAGGTTATATTTCCACCATAACGGTGCACAGCTGATAGAAAAGGACTTGTAGTTTTTAAAGATATTACTGATTTTCTTTGAATATAAGAATGTAAATACTGAGTTGAGAGAATAGTCAGGGGATTTGGATGATGGGAGACACATCTATGGAATCACAATTTCAATAGCTTACCATTAAATGACGGATATGCCTTTCTGTCTGTGATGTTTTACAAATCAGATATTAATGTGTAGAAGTAAAGCATGAGAAATAGTATAGCAATATCCTGTAAAATTATATAAAAACAAGAATAAAACTACACATCTTCAGATGTTATACATGCATAAGTGTCCTACACTAATAATACAAAGTTAGTATTAGTATGCTGCGTGTACCTTGTGTGCACCGCCTAGTGGTTAAAGCACATTATTGAATTATTTTTGTTGAATAATGTTATTTTTGTTGAATAATGTTATTTAATGAAAAAAATATTAAGAGTACATACTTTCATAGGGGGAAAGTAGAAGGTCAAATATAGAAATATAGAATATAAAAAATCAAGAAGATACTGTAAGTGATCTCTACAATAAAACAGTTTAGTGCTGGATGTACAAAGATATTAATATGAGGATGTGCAAAACAGACAAACTAATTAACCTTTATTTAAACATTAAATAATACTTTAGGTTAAGGTCTTCTTTCAAATAAGAAAAAAGCTTTGGGGGTATCTATCTACAGATAAATATTAAGCCTGACAAAGTACTTAACGTCTAATGTATTGCTTTCCTGCAATGTTAACTATGTTGAAGCACTTATTTTAACTGATATTATACACATTAATTATACTCTTATGTATGTAGATAGAATAAGAAATGTGCAGAATATGACAGTTTAATGGTGGAGGTATACACACATATTGATAGATGTCTTGTAATTAACTATTAGTAGAGAATAACGAGTAATGCATATACTTTATAGAGATCTGCAGATAAATGTTTAGTCTTCTCAAGCACCAACAATCAAATATCTCTCCTGATTGTTGGCACTTGACAATCACCTTCCCTACTTTAAGTCTGCTTTAAGGGTTGTTTATATTTCACATCATTAATCAGAATCTGCAGAGTTACTAAAGTAAATGTAATGGAGTAAAAATACCAGGTTAACCTCTGAATTGTAGTGGAGTAGAATATATATTAATGCTGCCCATTATGGATACAAGCGATTTTCCCCCATGTAGTAATTACATGTTTTAAATGTGTACACACCAATGTGTTTCCTATCGCCTAAACCTCCAGGGCTGTACACAGTTTAATACTGTCAACTTCTAATTTTTGGAAAAACGAAAACGTCTTTTAAAACTACAATTCCCAGTAGAGACGTGCCATAGAGAACATGTTGCGAAACACAATAGCCAGCATGTGTAGTTCTCGGGGGGCGTTCAAATCCAGTTTTGAATAGTCTGCCGTGGTTTCGTTCTATTTCAAAGAGCTTGACGCTCGGCGTAACCTTGGCGCAATGCCACTCCAACATCCAATCACAGAGCTTGAAGATTAATCACGGGGTTTGTCAACGGGACTGTAGTCAAAACGATAGCTGGGGATTATGGGTAGTGTAGTGTCTTCGGCCATCCTAAACTGAAATGTTTTTCGGATATCATATCGCATTAACAACACCACATCTGAAGGCACAGAGATCTTCTGTTACTGTCCTTTCTTCTTAGAGGAAGTACAGAAACACGTAACTGGATTTGTTTTCATGTTTGAGGTGCAATAAACGACACAGCAGCTTTTTGGCATGTTAAAACTATTATTTTCTGCCTCGCTCATGAGAGTAACAGCTGGAGAAATTACAGCCTCGCCTACTGATTTCAAAGGTGTGCTCTAAAATGATATTTATAAATGACTATTATCATTATCATAAGCAAGACAATAAATGGCAAAGATATGTAGAAAATAAACGTATTTAAGATACGTTCATAAGGAACGTAACGTGGGAGAAAATATGTTTCTAGAAGATATATAGAAAATAAACGTATTTGAGATACGTTCATAACGAACGTAACGTGGGAGAAAATATGTTTCTTGCTAAACGTAATTGAGAATGCAGTTTAGTTCTGTGGGAACGTAATTTTTAGGAGACAGGGTTGCTGTTGGAGGAGCCTGAGACTTCAGCTTTTCATTGCCATATCTACACCGTAGCTAATGTGCAAATGACAATAAAGCCTTGAATTGAATAGAAATTGAATAATGTTTCTGCAAACAACTCATTAAATGTCTCTTCTTGTTTCTGTGTTTCCATACCTTGGTCTTCGGCCCGTCTACACTACAGGCATCAAAACATCTTGAAGCTGGGCGTGTCTGAAGCTTGGCGATTTTTTGCGAGCAACGCGACCAACAATCAATCACATGAATCTCCCGCCCCCGACATACAAAGCAATAGCAATGTTAAAACGAAGTAAACTGGATATAAAATCCCCAAACAGGCGAAAACCTACCAGTTTCACTCACTGTCTCTGCCTCCTCCCTCCATGCCTGGTTCCTCCGGTTTGTATCCCGGTAAATAGTTCTGGTCGTAAAGAACCGGGTGATTTGCTACCGTAATTTCTCGTTTGGAATATGAGGAAATGAACTGGCTCTCCCAGCTTGCACGCGGTTTGATTGGCTAGCGCTTGTACTGGCGGGATTTGCATAAACGGGATTTGATTGGCTGATGCCAGCTTCGAGAGCATCGGGAGCATCAAAAGTTGAACATTGCTCAACTTTTGATGCTCACGATGCTTGCAAAGCCATGCTCCGCTCCCCACAATGCAGTTCGTCGACAATTCAAAATCTTCTACGTCACCCCATTCAAGTGAATGGGCGAAGCTTTGAAAGATTTTTTTCATGCCTGTAGTGTAGACGGGCCGTAACGGTCCGAAGCTCTCGAGACTTCATAGGTTTCCTGCTATTGACATACAATACAAATGATCATTTTCAAGTATTCCTCTCACGATGTTATCTATAACTTTATTAGAGAGTTATTAGTATATAAGGGGAATTAAGAGACAAAGTCAATGTACTACAAATATCTTTTTAATCAGGGATGTTGGTTGTTTCATCTTCTATACCACCAAGGTACCACAAACAAATGGAAAGCTTAACAGTCATGCTGGCTCCTAGCGTACCAAGGTAAAAATAGCACACCTAGAAAGCAGTGGCGAACCGTGTCTATCTCAACTGGACCTTCTGTAGACACACACACATCCCCCTCGCCGCCGCCCCCCCCCCCCCCCGGCGTTATAATGTCCGTCTTTTCACTGAATTGTCGTCTTGAAAAGGGAACTCACAACAATTCTGCCACAACCTCATCTTCACCTGATGCTCTTGTCATTTCAACGTTAAAAACAATAAAACGGCATGAATTGCTTCGTCGCATTAATCTATATCCTCTGTCTCGAGCCAGTTAACTAGCGGGCCTTCTAGAGCACCTGGAACCGAGGGGAACTCTGAAAGGATACGCCCATTGGCTACAAATCAATATCTGATTGGTTGATCAAACTGTCAGTCCAAACGTACGCTCTCATTCAGTGCAACGGCCAGGGCATTCGATCAAGGATGTAGAATACCTTGTTGAAGGATATTCTACCCAGAGACCCAGAACAAGATCTGATTGGTTGCTTTCTTTTCTAACACAAAACCACTGAAATGCGTAGAGCATGGTCCGAGAAGGACAAACAAATCAACGTAACACTGATATTACAGATCAACGACACGGATACCATTCTCATTTATTCATTTTATTTATATAATTTATATAATCTATCGATTTTTTGTTTGTTTTATCTGAGTGTTCCAGGGTATTCTCTGAATACCTTGAAGGCCCTGACGGTTCGCCACTGTTAGAAAGTGTACTAATAACTTAATGTTTTTGCAAACCACTCATTCAATGTCTCTTCTTCTGTTTCTGTGTTTCTATACCTTGGTCCTCAGTGACGGTCCGAAGCTCTCGAGACTTCATGGGTTTCCTGCTCCAGGCTCGCAGAGTGGAGGGTCCAGGACTCGAGGTCCGACCCAGGTCTTTGGGGCCAGTTCTGGTGGGGGGGTCCTGGACCCTCACTCCCCCCGGTACTCACACTCTGCGCTGCCTCTCGGAGGGCGACACCCTCACCCACTCCGACAAACACCTGAAGAGAAACCTCTCGTTTGTGTGGAGGGCTCCCGATGCACCCATGGGAGACATCAGGTTCTAGTAAGTCTGACATTTGTGAGTTCTGGGGTTCAAAAGACGACACACTTTGCCAAATAGTGTTTGTCAACAGCTTTAAAGGTCACCTATTATCAGTGTTGTGCTAGTTACTGAAAACCAGTAACTAGTTACCATTACTAGTTACTTCATTTCAAAAGTAACTCAAGTTATTTTACTGATTACTTACACCAAAAAGTAATGCGTTACTGTGAAAAGTAACGTTTTAGTTACTTAAAAAAAGGGCTCCCATTAATGCCCTTATAGCCTTCATTTCAGTACTGTTATTGCATTGGAGAATAATACAATCTGTTGATCAACTTGACATGCATTATATGCAATCTGGATTGCATCGATATTAGCTGGCTTTCCATTTTTGTATATTCTTTCTCCAGGTAGTTGGAAAAAGTGTTCCGTCCCATATGCCGTGTGCCGCCCGGACATGGTATCATGCTAACTAGCTCCCTGAAAGCGGGTGACTCCACTGTAGCAATAGCCTGCATGTGTTCTACAACATACCGTGCAATGGCTTTATCCACTTTTCCCTGGCTAGCAGTCCCTCGGTTAAAATCCAGCCGCTGTTGCTTAGGTGGAGGTGGAGTGGCGTCGGCTGAGTCTCTGTGGTCTTAGTTACTAGCTTCGTCCCAGCATGTTGTTTTTGCAGATGTTTTAAGAGATTTGAATTACTGGTTTGGGCAGTAGATAGGATCTTTGACCCGCCAGGACACAACTTACATTTAACAGAAACTTTCTTTTCTTTGTGCTCGACAAAAGTGAAATAGTGAGAATATCTCCAGGTGGAGAAACTAGACTTGAGCTCCGCCGCCGCCATGATAGTCTTGTTAGTAAACAACACAAACACGCCCACAGCACGTCTCCGCATGTGACACAGGAAGTATCTAAGTACATTTACTCAAGTACTGTACTTAAGTACAGTTCTCATCTCTGTTCGCCTGGCTGTTGACTATATAAAAAAACACTATATAAAAAAACTAACGCAGTAACGGAGTAACGCACCGTGTAGTAACGGTAACTGAGTTACTGAATTTAAAAAGTAATGCGTTAGAGTACTAGTTACTGCCAAAAATAACGGCGCTACAGTAGTCCCAACACTGCCTATTATCAACGCTATGGGCGGTCTATGGGACGCCCTGCCCGTTGAAAACTGACTCTCAAGGGGTACCCTGTCCGTAATAGAGTGACAGGGAGGGGCCCTGACTGACCGTCAATATGTGACGGGTTGGGAGTGAGAACGTGTTGATATAAAATGAAATACTCTACTTTGAATAATTAGTGTATTTTTTCCATCTACTACTTCTCCCATTCACAAATCAAATCAAAAATGCTATTGATATGTAACAAATATATTCCATTTCAGAGCAGAAGAAACAGCCTTCAAGGGTCAAACTCTGCACATACATCATTCAGCAGTGAACTTTGAAATGCGTGTGTGTGTGTGTCTCTTTAATCAACTCCTCACAGCTCCTCATATGTGTTCAGACAGAAACTAGACAAAGTTAAACATGTACAAACCACAGACTGTCTCTGTCATGGCGAATACAGTCGCTGCTTTAATTCTGTCTTTAGGACGTGGTTGTGAGTGTGGACGGAGCAGATCCAGGTTAGTTTAGCCTGATCTGAACTTTGTAACACTGCCTATTATGCAAAATCCACTTCTTCATGTCTCTTCTACATCAACATGTGTCCCCTCTTCTTCATGTCTCTTCTACATCAACATGTGTCCCCTCTTCTTCATCAACATGTGTCCCCTCTTCTTCATGTCTCTTCTACATCAACATGTGTCCCCTCTTCTTCATCAACATGTGTCCCCTCTTCTTCATGTCTCTTCTTCATCAACATGTGTCCCCTCTTCTTCATGTCTCTTCTACATCAACATGTGTCCCCTCTTCTTCATGTCTCTTCTACATCAACATGTGTCCCCTCTTCTTCATGTCTCTTCTACATCAACATGTGTCCCCTCTTCTTCATGTCTCTTCTACATCAACATGTGTCCCCTCTTCTTCATCAACATGTGTCCCCTCTTCTTCATGTCTCTTCTTCATCAACATGTGTCCCCTCTTCTTCATGTCTCTTCTACATCAACATGTGTCCCCTCTTCTTCATGTCTCTTCTACATCAGCATGTGTCCCCTCTTCTTCATGTCATGTCATAGCAGCGGTAAACAAAATGGCAGGCAGGCAGCCTGAAACAACAAAAAGGCCAAAAGGGCACAGGTTGACAAATAACCTAACAAAAGGAGGACTCTAAAAAGGAGCCTACTTATATACAAAGAAATATAGCTAATAACCAAAATAACCCTCACCGTCAAAGTGGTACAGTCTAAAGAAAGGAAGCTGTAAGAAAACACAGCTGAAGGAGGGAAACTAAGCACCCTACGCTAAACACATATATCCACACTCAACACTAAGCACATCTCTCGACACTCGTCACTAAGCACATAAGTTGTCACTCGACACTAAACACATATGTCACACCAAACACAGGTAAAAGGTATGAGGCATCTGATCGCAGCAGAGCCTCCTGAGTGATAATTGTTCCCAGGCTTTGTAGTCCTCTCCAGCAGGTGTGCGCTGGGCTTGCACAGGGATTGGAGAACGTCGGGCCCGGCGTGCTCCAATCAGTGTCCACAGAAGTGGACCAGGAGATGACAGCCAATGACGTTGGGGCAACCACACAGCTCATTTACATAATCACACACACAGCTGCAGACAATCCCAGACAGGTTACCGAACAGGCAGAAACAGCAGCCGTAACGGTGTCTCTTATACATCAACATGTGTCCCCTCTTCTTCATGTCTCTTCTACATCAACATGGGTCCCCTCTTCTTCATGTCTCTTCTACATCAACATGTGTCCCCTCTTCTTCATGTCTCTTCTACATCAACATGTGTCCCCTCTTCTTCTTGTCTCTTCTACATCAACATGTGTCCCCTCTTCTTCATGTCTCTTCTACATCAACATGTGTCCCCTCTTCTTCATGTCTCTTCTACATCAACATGTGTCCCCTCTTCTCCATGTCTCTTCTACATCAACATGTGTCCCCTCTTCTCCATGTCTCTTCTACATCAACATGTGTCCCCTCTTCTTCATGTCTCTTCTACATCAACATGTGTCCCCTCTTCTTCATGTCTCTTCTACATCAACATGTGTCCCCTCTTCTTCATGTCTCTTCTACATCAACATGTGTCCCCTCTTCTTCATGTCTCTTCTACATCAACATGGGTCCCCTCTTCTTCATGTCTCTTCTACATCAACATGTGTCCCCTCTTCTTCATGTCTCTTCTACATCAACATGTGTCCCCTCTTCTTCTTGTCTCTTCTACATCAACATGTGCCCCTCTTCTTCTTGTCTCTTCTACATCAACATGTGTCCCCTCTTCTTCTTGTCTCTTCTACATCAACATGTGCCCCTCTTCTTCTTGTCTCTTCTACATCAACATGTGTCCCCTCTTCTTCTTGTCTCTTCTACATCAACATGTGTCCCCTCTTCTCCATGTCTCTTCTACATCAACATGTGTCCCCTCTTCTTCATGTCTCTTCTACATCAACATGTGTCCCCTCTTCTTCATGTCTCTTCTACATCAACATGTGTCCCCTCTTCTTCATGTCTCTTCTCCATCAACATGTGTCCCCTCTTCTTCATGTCTCTTCTACATCAACATGGGTCCCCTCTTCTTCATGTCTCTTCTACATCAACATGTGTCCCCTCTTCTTCTTGTCTCTTCTACATCAACATGTGTCCCCTCTTCTTCTTGTCTCTTCTACATCAACATGTGTCCCCTCTTCTTCATGTCTCTTCTACATCAACATGTGTCCCCTCTTCTTCATGTCTCTTCTACATCAACATGTGTCCCCTCTTCTTCATGTCTCTTCTACATCAACATGTGTCCCCTCTTCTTCTTGTCTCTTCTACATCAACATGTGTCCCCTCTTCTTCTACATCAACATGTGTCCCCTCTTCTTCATGTCTCTTCTACATCAACATGTGTCCCCTCTTCTCCATGTCTCTTCTACATCAACATGTGTCCCCTCTTCTTCATGTCTCTTCTACATCAACATGTGTCCCCTCTTCTTCATCAACATGTATCCCCTCTTCTTCATGTCTCTTCTACATCAACATGTGTCCCCTCTTCTTCATGTCTCTTCTCCATCAACATGTGTCCCCTCTTCTTCATGTCTCTTCTCCATCAACATGTGTCCCCTCTTCTTCATGTCTCTTCTACATCAACATGTGTCCCCTCTTCTTCATGTCTCTTCTCCATCAACATGTGTCCCCTCTTCTTCATGTCTCTTCTACATCAACATGTGTCCCCTATTCTTCATGTCTCTTCTACATCAACATGTGTCCTCTCTTCTTCATGTCTCTTCGACATCAACATGTGTCCCCTCTTCTTCATGTCTCTTCTACATCAACATGTGTCCCCTCTTCTTCATGTCTCTTCTACATCAACATGTGTCCCCTCTTCTTCATGTCTCTTCTACATCAACATGTGTCCCCTCTTCTTCATGTCTCTTCTACATCAACATGTGTCCCCTCTTCTTCATGTCTCTTCTACATCAACATGTGTCCCCTCTTCTTCATGTCTCTTCTACATCAACATGTGTCCCCTCTTCTTCATCAACATGTGTCCCCTCTTCTTCATGTCTCTTCTACATCAACATGTGTCCCCTCTTCTTCATCAACATGTGTCCCCTCTTCTTCATGTCTCTTCTTCATCAACATGTGTCCCCTCTTCTTCATGTCTCTTCTACATCAACATGTGTCCCCTCTTCTTCATGTCTCTTCTACATCAGCATGTGTCCCCTCTTCTTCATGTCATGTCATAGCAGCGGTAAACAAAATGGCAGGCAGGCAGCCTGAAACAACAAAAAGGCCAAAAGGGCACAGGTTGACAAATAACCTAACAAAAGGAGGACTCTAAAAAGGAGCCTACTTATATACAAAGAAATATAGCTAATAACCAAAATAACCCTCACCGTCAAAGTGGTACAGTCTAAAGAAAGGAAGCTGTAAGAAAACACAGCTGAAGGAGGGAAACTAAGCACCCTACGCTAAACACATATATCCACACTCAACACTAAGCACATCTCTCGACACTCGTCACTAAGCACATAAGTTGTCACTCGACACTAAACACATATGTCACACCAAACACAGGTAAAAGGTATGAGGCATCTGATCGCAGCAGAGCCTCCTGAGTGATAATTGTTCCCAGGCTTTGTAGTCCTCTCCAGCAGGTGTGCGCTGGGCTTGCACAGGGATTGGAGAACGTCGGGCCCGGCGTGCTCCAATCAGTGTCCACAGAAGTGGACCAGGAGATGACAGCCAATGACGTTGGGGCAACCACACAGCTCATTTACATAATCACACACACAGCTGCAGACAATCCCAGACAGGTTACCGAACAGGCAGAAACAGCAGCCGTAACGGTGTCTCTTATACATCAACATGTGTCCCCTCTTCTTCATGTCTCTTCTACATCAACATGGGTCCCCTCTTCTTCATGTCTCTTCTACATCAACATGTGTCCCCTCTTCTTCATGTCTCTTCTACATCAACATGTGTCCCCTCTTCTTCTTGTCTCTTCTACATCAACATGTGTCCCCTCTTCTTCATGTCTCTTCTACATCAACATGTGTCCCCTCTTCTTCATGTCTCTTCTACATCAACATGTGTCCCCTCTTCTCCATGTCTCTTCTACATCAACATGTGTCCCCTCTTCTCCATGTCTCTTCTACATCAACATGTGTCCCCTCTTCTTCATGTCTCTTCTACATCAACATGTGTCCCCTCTTCTTCATGTCTCTTCTACATCAACATGTGTCCCCTCTTCTTCATGTCTCTTCTACATCAACATGTGTCCCCTCTTCTTCATGTCTCTTCTACATCAACATGGGTCCCCTCTTCTTCATGTCTCTTCTACATCAACATGTGTCCCCTCTTCTTCATGTCTCTTCTACATCAACATGTGTCCCCTCTTCTTCTTGTCTCTTCTACATCAACATGTGCCCCTCTTCTTCTTGTCTCTTCTACATCAACATGTGTCCCCTCTTCTTCTTGTCTCTTCTACATCAACATGTGCCCCTCTTCTTCTTGTCTCTTCTACATCAACATGTGTCCCCTCTTCTTCTTGTCTCTTCTACATCAACATGTGTCCCCTCTTCTCCATGTCTCTTCTACATCAACATGTGTCCCCTCTTCTTCATGTCTCTTCTACATCAACATGTGTCCCCTCTTCTTCATGTCTCTTCTACATCAACATGTGTCCCCTCTTCTTCATGTCTCTTCTCCATCAACATGTGTCCCCTCTTCTTCATGTCTCTTCTACATCAACATGGGTCCCCTCTTCTTCATGTCTCTTCTACATCAACATGTGTCCCCTCTTCTTCTTGTCTCTTCTACATCAACATGTGTCCCCTCTTCTTCTTGTCTCTTCTACATCAACATGTGTCCCCTCTTCTTCATGTCTCTTCTACATCAACATGTGTCCCCTCTTCTTCATGTCTCTTCTACATCAACATGTGTCCCCTCTTCTTCATGTCTCTTCTACATCAACATGTGTCCCCTCTTCTTCTTGTCTCTTCTACATCAACATGTGTCCCCTCTTCTTCTACATCAACATGTGTCCCCTCTTCTTCATGTCTCTTCTACATCAACATGTGTCCCCTCTTCTCCATGTCTCTTCTACATCAACATGTGTCCCCTCTTCTTCATGTCTCTTCTACATCAACATGTGTCCCCTCTTCTTCATCAACATGTATCCCCTCTTCTTCATGTCTCTTCTACATCAACATGTGTCCCCTCTTCTTCATGTCTCTTCTCCATCAACATGTGTCCCCTCTTCTTCATGTCTCTTCTCCATCAACATGTGTCCCCTCTTCTTCATGTCTCTTCTACATCAACATGTGTCCCCTCTTCTTCATGTCTCTTCTCCATCAACATGTGTCCCCTCTTCTTCATGTCTCTTCTACATCAACATGTGTCCCCTATTCTTCATGTCTCTTCTACATCAACATGTGTCCTCTCTTCTTCATGTCTCTTCGACATCAACATGTGTCCCCTCTTCTTCATGTCTCTTCTACATCAACATGTGTCCCCTCTTCTTCATGTCTCTTCTACATCAACATGTGTCCCCTCTTCTTCATGTCTCTTCTACATCAACATGTGTCCCCTCTTCTTCATGTCTCTTCTACATCAACATGTGTCCCCTCTGTGTAAAGAGACACTGAAAGTTTCAGGAACAAAGATTCTCTCTCTTTTTGATCCATTTCTATAAAAACCTGTCTGAAAATGAGCTGATCAGATTTTGGCCACTTTGTGATGTCATAGCGATGTTTTGGCTTGTGTAACCATTAGCCAATCAGCAACCAAGGTACCCCCCCACTTTATGAGCATACCATAATAACCTAATAAGGGTGTCCAACAACTTAATCTGGGACTCAACGCATGCTCTGAACAGAGAATATGAACTGCTACAATCTAATGGGAGATCAATAAAGTCAGACTGAAGCATCCTTAGTGCTCCAGTCAATCCTCACAGTAAACACAGAGCTACAGGTCAAAGGCACGCTGAAGGCTCTATGAGCAGCTTTTCTTTCAGTGATCGTGCTGTTATGTTGAATGTTTGTTTTTCATGTATTGTGTCTTGATATCTATCTGTTGATGTTACACATGGAGCTGCTGTGATGCAAGTCACATTTCAGACTTGATCTGACCATTAAGGTATCATCGTATCATATCGTAAATACCGGTCGATGCGCCTAATCCTAAATGAATATTTCATTCATTTTTTGTTTCGAAACCTCTTTGTTTGTCATTTCAGCCTCACGGTGGTGCAGTCTTACTTTGTGTACTGGGCAGGTATCGAGTCTGCGGTGGTGCGTGATGGGAGTCGTAGTCCTTGGAGTTGGCGTTACATCACAAGGGCGGATGGACGGAATTCAGCTTTTGCACAACAGGAAGATGAAGTAACCACTTTACCAGGTATGCAAGTTGGATGATACTTAATGTAGTTACAGAATATTCTATGTACAAGACTATAAATGTGTACCTCAAGTTTCAGGAGTATGTTCAACATTTTTATTGAATTAGGCAAAACAGAAACGACGTATTCTTTTATTTCTGTTTTTCTATCCACTCCTCATTACTAATATCTTGCCCTCTCCTTGTTTTCTGAAGCCCATACAGCGTCAAAAGGACAAACAGCCAACCCCGTTTCTACACCAGGATCGCCTACAACAACAAACACTGGAACCAAAAGCAACAAACGTCTGGGATTACCGACAGAAGTCACCCGTCCAGTCTTTGAAATGAAAAGCTCTGTGACTTCCCTTAAAGTTGACCAAATTACACATCAAGCATTCAATAAAAGGAACAGCCCGATGACTTTAGGATCTCTCTCCGGTGTGACAGAAGAGGCAAGAACTGATGAAAGAAGCCCTGGTACTCCTACTGATGTGCCAAGAAACATGTCCAACCACATTCCTCCTATGGCTTCAGCTGAGTATAGAGCGGTGAAAGATAATACCACTCTTTTACTTAACATCACAGGTCAAACTTCAACCAGTTCTCCTTTGCTGCAGCGATCCCTTGCTTCCATACCTCCTTTAAAGGATAGTCCCAAACTGCCCACCATTCCTGATACAAAAGTCCAACCATTACGTCCAGAAACCAACACAACAACTATAACCAAAAACAGTTTGCACAAGACGAATCCCCAAAGAACAAAAGGACCAATTCAGGACCAAACCAGTTCAGATAAGTTTGTAACCCAAAGTGGTTCCTCGCAACCCTGGAGAACTAGCTTAACCGAGGTCCTATTGAGTCGAAATAAAGATCGAATGGGTAGACAGACCACCCCTAATCCCCAAAACCCTGACCCCAAGCCTTTTCTCACCTCTCAAACTTCTTCATTCAAGTTTATCTTTCATATTCAAACTTCTCCACCAAAGCCTTTCCTCCAGTCCCAAACTGGTACAAGTCCGCCATTTCGTTTCTTCAAGGCATCTTCATCTAAAACTTTCACCAAATCCAAAACATCTTTGCCAAACCACATTCCCCCAACCAAAAGTCCTACCCTTCAGTCCTTTCTCAAGTTCTACACACCTCTCTCTTTTCGTAAGCCCCTACCCAACAAACAAAGGAGCAGTTTACCCCAACCTACACCTGGATTCAAGTCAAGGCCAACCAGTCCAACTCACCCTCAGTTTTCAACGCCTGTACCGCTTACCGACCCACCTCCACCTTTGAGCAGTTTCCACCAAGACATCCCCCAAACTATCCCAACTCAAACTCAGGGTCAAGCTAGTTTTCACGAGTCAGTCCAATCCAAATCTGAAACACTACCTGCACATTCGAGTATCTTCCCCCAGGCCCTTTCCCAAACAAGTACCCCATTAGGACATACCATTGAGGGGAAGCAACCTTCAGTAACTCCTCGATCCATCAACCCTCTGCCCTTCACATCAGAATCTGACCTAACATTCACACTAGATGAGGATATGGAGGTCAAAGGTCTTCAAACTCGAGGAGAGCTCAAAACCACTATGACGTCCATTCCCTCAACAACCCCTTCCCTCTACATTTCAGTGTCTTCACTTCTTTCTTTATTCTTTTCTTCCACTCATACCGTTCCTGCCACTCCTATCGTTAAATCTACCACCCCTCTTCATCCCCCAACCCTAGTATCCATGCTAACTTCGGTCTCCCATGCATCTTTGTCATCTTCTCCCTCAACGAAGAACAAACCCAAAACATCTCCAGCCATTTCTGCTCTGCCCTCTCCTTCTCCGATCTCAATTCCTTCTCATTTGTCTTCAATCCAACCTTCCTCTACGCCATCTTCCTTAACCATACCTTTCTCAAACCCCTCCAAGTATCCTTCACCAGAAGCCTTGTTTCCCTCTGTGCCTTCATTAACTTCTTCCTCCCGATCCATAACTGGTTCAACCCTTTCCTCGTCATCTTTTTCAACCCTCGCCCCAGACCTCTCCTCTTCCTCATCATCAACTTCTGATCCCTCTTCTTCCCAATTAGCTTCATCAACCTCTTCCATCTCTGATCCTCCTTCTTCCCAATTTGTCTCGCCAACCTCTTCCATATCTGATCCCCCTTCTTCCGAATTTGCATCATCAACCTCTTCCATCTCTGATGCCCCTTCTTCCCAATTTGCCTCGTCAACAACTTCCATCTCTGATCCCCCTCCTTCCCAATTTGCCTCGTCAACAACTTCCATCTCTGATCCCCCTTCTTCCAAATTTGCTTCATCAACCTCTTCCATTTCTGATCCTCCTTCTTCCCAATTTGCTTCATCAGCCTCTTCCATCTCTGATCCCCCTTCTTCCCAATTTGCCTCGTCAACAACTTCCATCTCTGATCCCCCTACTTCCCAATTTGCTTCATCAACCTCCTCCATTTCTGATCCTCCTTCTTCCCAATTTGCTTCATCAACCTCTTCCATCTCTGATCCTTCTTCCCAATTTGCTTCATCAGCCTCTTCCATCTCTGATCCCCCTTCTTCCCAATTTGCCTCGTCAACAACTTCCATCTCTGATCCCCCTTCTTCCCAATTTGCCTCGTCAACAACTTCCATCTCTGATCCCCCTTCTTCCCAATTTGCCTCGTCAACAACTTCCATCTCTGATCCCCCTTCTTCCCAATTTGCCTTGTCAACAACTTCCACCTCTGATCCTCCTTCTTCCCAATTTGCCTCGCCAACCTCTTCCATATCTGATCCCCCTTCTTCCAAATTTGCATCATCAACCTCTTCCATCTCTGATGCCCCTTCTTCCCAATTTGCCTCGTCAACAACTTCCATCTCTGATCCCCCTCCTTCCCAATTTGCCTCGTCAATAACTTCCATCTCTGATCCCCCTTCTTCCCAATTTGCTTCATCAACCTCTTCCATTTCTGATCCTCCTTCTTCCCAATTTGCTTCATCAACCTCTTCCATCTCTGATCCTCCTTCTTCCCAATTTGCTTCATCAGCCTCTTCCATCTCTGATCCC
Organism: Pogonophryne albipinna; assembly: GCA_028583405.1. Lineage (NCBI taxonomy): Eukaryota > Metazoa > Chordata > Actinopteri > Perciformes > Artedidraconidae > Pogonophryne > Pogonophryne albipinna. Next base: position 926,680 of record CM053242.1, read on the forward strand.
CCTTCTTCCCAATTTGCCTCGTCAACAACTTCCATCTCTGATCCCCCTTCTTCCCAATTTGCCTCGTCAACAATTTCCATCTCTGATCCTCCTTCTTCCCAATTTGCCTCATTAACCTCTTCCATCTCTGATCCTCCTTCTTCCCAATTTGCCTCGTCAACAACTTCCATCTCTGATCCCCCTTCTTCCCAATTTGCCTCGTCAACAACTTCCATCTCTGATCCTCCTTCTTGCCAATTTGCCTCGTCAACAACTTCCATCTCTGATCCCCCTTCTTCCCAATTTGCCTCGTCAACCCCTTCCATCTCTGATCCCCCTTCTTCCCAATTTGCTTCATCAACCTCTTCCATCTCTGATCCCCCTTCTTCCCAATTTGCTTCATCAACCTCTTCCATTTCGGATCCTCCTTCTTCCCAATTTGCCTCGTCAACCTCTTCCATCTCTGATCCCTCTTCTTCCCAATTAGCTTCATCAACCTCTTCCATCTCTGATCCCCCTTCTTCCCAATTTGCCTCGTCAACAACTTCCATCTCTGATCCCCCTTCTTCCCAATTTGCCTCGTCAGCCTCTTCCATCTCTGATCCCCCTTCTTCCCAATTTGCCTCATCAACCTCTTCCATCTCTGATCCTCCTTCTTCCCAATTTGCATCGTCAACAACTTCCATCTCTGATCCCCCTTCTTCCCAATTTGCCTCGTCAACAACTTCCATCTCTGATCCGCCTTCTTCCCAATTTGCCTCGTCAACAACTTCCATCTCTGATCCCCCTTCTTCCCAATTTGCTTCATCAGCCTCTTCCATCTCTGATCCTCCTTCTTCCCAATTTGCTTCATCAACCTCTTCCATCTCTGATCCCCCTTCTTCCCAATTTGCCTCGTCAACAACTTCCATCTCTGATCCCCCTTCTTCCCAATTTGCCTCATCAACCTCTTTCATCTCTGATCCCCCTTCTTCCCAATTTGCTTCATCAACCTCTTCCATCTCTGATCCCCCTTCTTCCCAATTTGCCTCGTCAACAACTTCCATCTCTGATCCCCCTTCTTCCCAATTTGCCTCGTCAACCTCTTCCATCTCTGATCCCCCTTCTTCCCAATTTGCTTCATCAACCTCTTCCATCTCTGATCCCCCTTCTTCCCAATTTGCTTCATCAACCTCTTCCATTTCGGATCCTCCTTCTTCCCAATTTGCCTCGTCAACCTCTTCCATCTCTGATACCTCTTCTTCCCAATTAGCTTCATCAACCTCTTCCATCTCTGATCCTCCTTCTTCCCAATTTGCCTCGTCAACAACTTCCATCTCTGATCCCCTTTCTTCCCAATTTGCCTCGTCAACAACTTCCATCTCTGATCGGCCTTCTTCCCAATTTGCCTCGTCAACAACTTCCATCTCTGATCCCCCTTCTTCCCAATTTGCTTCATCAGCCTCTTCCATCGCTCATCCTCCTTCTTCCCAATTTGCTTCATCAACCTCTTCCATCTCTGATCCCTCTTCTTCCCAATTTGCCTCGTCAACAACTTCCATCTCTGATCCCCCTTCTTCCCAATTAGCTTCATCAACCTCTTCCATCTCTGATCCCCCTTCTTCCCAATTTGCCTCGTCAACAACTTCCATCTCTGATCCCCCTTCTTCCCAATTTGCCTCGTCAACCTCTTCCATCTCTGATCCCCCTTCTTCCCAATTTGCCTCGCCAACCTCTTCCATCTCTGATCCCCCTTCTTCCCAATTTACCTCGTCAACAACTTCCATCTCTGATCCTCCTTCTTCCCAATTTGCCTCGTCAACCTCTTCCATCTCTGATCCTCCTTATTCCCAATTTGCCTCGTCAACAACTTCCATCTCTGATCCCCTTTCTTCCCAATTTGCCTCATCAACTTCTTCCATTTCTGATCCTCCTTCTTCCTTATCCATCTCTTCTACCTCAGCATCTTCCTCCTTTTTACTCGATCCTTCATCCTTCCTAAATTCGTCTGCAACATCTTCTACCTCCCCTCACCCAGGACCCTCTCCAGCTCCCCGTCGCTCCATCTACAACCCCTTAACATCCTCTTCTGTGCCTTCCAAACAACTCACCCTAGGTCAAAAGTTAGCCATTCAGAACCACATCTTAACATCTGATCCTGAGCCTAACCTCGACCTACCAACACCAGGAACAGTGGTTCACCCAAACCCCGATCCCCATCCCAACTTTGACCCAAATGTCAAACCAAATGCAGGCCACAAGTTGAAACCAAACCTTCCCAAGACTGATACTAAACCCAAACGACCCTCCGATGCCGTTAAGACTCCAGGAAAGGAGGGGAAGCTTCCGGACATTATCCCCAGACACAGTTCTTGGGAGTTGGGCATGTTGTTTGGATGCTCAGCTGGTCTTGGCATGGTGCTGGTGGTCGGGGTGAGGTATATGCATCGTCAAGCTTGTGGAAAACGAACAGAAGTGACGCTACATGACCGAGAAAGGGAGTATGCGAGTGGAGAAAGAGGGCATCTCCACGTCCAGGAGTGTGGAGATCTGGTCCGAGTCCGGAGAATCAGAGAGAACAGTTTTGTGCTCCTGGCAGAGTATGATATACTGGCAACTCCTGGAGACTGAAGATAGGTTAAGATACTAAAATATGTCTTTAAATCAGAGCTGCTGGAAGGACAGAAATAGGAGTTACCTTAAGTAACCTAGGGCCATTAGCAGGAGTATTAAATAGCTTTATTTCTTGTGCTCAAGAACGTTTTAATGGCTAAAAATATCTGCCTAAAACAGGTTTAGAGAATCTGCTTCCAGATAAAAGTAGGATTGTTGGATTGTGCATTTACAGACAAGGATAGGATGACATACACCATTTGGTGGTCACTTTTTGCTTGTTTTGTTGAAAAGTGCATCAGAAATATAGATAGTACTATTTGCGTAAATGCAGGGGTTGCATGCTGACAACTATAATTTAGCAATTCTAACTTTGTTACTAAGATTCTGTACCACTTTTTCTACCAAAGAGTTCAATCTCCAACTGCTAAAAGCCAGTGTTGACGATGAATACTTCATATATTTGTAAAAGATGTTAAGTCATATGAACGCACTTATTAATAAAGTATATTTTAAGTATTAAACATGGTGCATATCTTGTATCATGAGGTTTTGTGGATAGCAGTGCTTCAACACACTCTCTGGTTGTGTATGAGGCCTCTCAGGTCTATTGGCAGGACTTTCACAGTCTCATTTTTATTTTTACTTCATCCAAACGCAGTGACAGCATCGCCATCTGTCCAGAAAAAAGATGGGTCAGTGAAATGAAGGAGCTGCCAATAATTCCCTGAGTGTTTCAGGCAACAAATACAAGAGTTTATTCCAAATGTTCTGTGTCTAAATGGCCCCTCGAGGAGGAACATTGCCTTAACGGGATATAAAGGAGACACAGGGGCGTTAAAACTTCAAGAGAAAGTTAGAGCAACAATTTCAAGGCACTTTAAACTTAGCTAGCAGGAGGGTATGATGATAAAGCCAAAAGAATACCTAAGAGCACGTGATAATTTTCCTGATACAGTACTTATATATATTATTTAAATAACTCCCTACTGTATTAGCACATTGTCTTCTTATTTATATAGAGATACATTCAACGGCAAGACTTACCTGATCATCATGCAATACAAAAATAAATAAAGCTAAAACTTTTTTTTAAGTTTGAAAGTTTATTACCATATACTTATTTTGTGTAAACATGTAGAAGATAGCCCTACTTGATATCCTTCTTCCAAAAATACACTTCTGGCAAAAACAGCTTGACTGTTGCTGATATGGTAAATCATTTAAATAGCTTTTTTGTACTAGAGGCTTCAGTCGGTTAAGAAGTAGAGATTTGTGAATCTACCAAATAAGCTGAAGAAATGCTGCTTCAGATCTACATTTGGGGAGATGTGATACACCAATAAGGTTGTATGATATATATAAGACTCCCTACCTCAATGTTAATATCACAGCTTCATCAGTTGGGTATCTCACCTTTCCCTCACCACAGCACAATCATATCATTCTGGAAAGAATCAGAAATCATTATCATATTGTATTTTAAACGTCAGATAATCCAGAATTAGTTCAACACTATCAAGAAAAATAAAAGTAACATTGTCTGGCAGTGACAGCTAGGAGAAAGATAGAAAAAGTAGAAAAAAGCAAGAAAAATCCCCCCCAAAAAAGTTGGTCCCAGTAACTCCATCATCCTGCCGGGAGGCGCCGATCTACGAATCAAACGCTCCCTTTTCTGTCCTTTTTCCCCCAGAAATCTTTGGGTTCTTCATATAAAAATAAAACGTATTTTAAATATAAAAGGAGTTTATATGACGGAAGTTTTAGTAGAAACTGAGAAGTTGCACTGAGGTCTCTTGTTGTTCGTAATAAGGCACGTATCCCTCCGCCGTAGTGCCTCTTCACAGCACAAACACACACGGTGCAAATCCACAAAAAAACTCGTTCAGTTTCTCCTTCACACCGGCTGCAGAGCCGACAGTTTCACCGCCTGCGAAGAGACAAGAAACAGGAAGTGAGGAGTGGGAGAGAAAGTGTGCATCAATGTGAGAAAGATAGTCCATCACCAAGACAGAGGAAGGGGGATCAGGTACCTCCAGTTTCCAGAAATGATAGCAAAAGGATTTTAACCCTTTCATGCATAGAGGTCACTACAGTGGACAGCTATTCAAAAGGTGTTTTCTTGTATATGCATTGTTTTTTTTTTGCATAGTTGCCCCATCAGCCACTAAAGGACCCTATTGCATCATCCCATACACTGCCACTCAGTGCCAAGTCAGTGTAAGTGCATGATACATGTCTCTAAACCAAGATGGACGACAGAAAGCCACATGGACCAAGTCACCCATCTATATCCTGCCAATCCTTTTATGGAAAGCGTCCCCTGCAGGTCTAAAAAAGGTGGT
>CM053242.1:936595-944095 GCA_028583405.1 Pogonophryne albipinna
GTCAGGGACTCAGAGAGACACGAGGAGAGCTGGAGCTTTGATGGAGTCAGGACTCAGAGAGACACGAGGAGAGCTGGAGCTTTGATGGAGTCAGGACTCAGAGAGACACGAGGAGAGCTGGAGCTTTGATGGAGTCAGGACTCAGAGAGACACGAGGAGAGCTGGAGCTTTGATGGAGTCAGGACTCAGAGAGACACGAGGAGAGCTGGAGCTCTGATGGAGTCAGGACTCAGAGAGACACGAGGAGAGCTGCAGCTCTTGATGGAGTCAGGACTCAGAGAGACACGAGAGAGAGCTGGAGCTTCTGATGGAGTCAGGACTCAGAGAGACACGAGGAGAGCTGGAGCTTGATGGAGTCAGGACTCAGAGACACGAGGAGAGCTGGAGCTTTGATGGAGTCAGGACTCAAGAGACACGAGGAGAGCTGGAGCTCTGATGGAGTCAGGACTCAGAGAGGACCACGAGGAGAGCTGGAGCTTCTGATGGAGTCAGGACTCAGAGAGACACGAGGAGAGCTGGAGCTCTGATGGAGTCAGGACTCAGAGAGACACGAGGAGAGCTGGAGCTCTGATGGAGTCAGGACTCAGAGAGACACGAGGAGAGCTGGAGCTTTGATGGAGTCAGGACTCAGAGAGACACGAGGAGAGCTGGAGCTTTGATGGAGTCAGGACTCAGAGAGACACGAGGAGAGCTGGAGCTTTGATGGAGTCAGGACTCAGAGAGACACGAGGAGAGCTGGAGCTCTGATGGAGTCAGGACTCAGAGAGACACGAGGAGAGCTGGAGCTTTGATGGAGTCAGGACTCAGAGAGACACGAGGAGAGCTGGAGCTCTGATGGAGTCAGGACTCAGAGAGACACGAGGAGAGCTGGAGCTTTGATGGAGTCAGGACTCAGAGAGACACGAGGAGAGCTGGAGCTCTGATGGAGTCAGGACTCAGAGAGACACGAGGAGAGCTGGAGCTTTGATGGAGTCAGGACTCAGAGAGACACGAGGAGAGCTGGAGCTCTGATGGAGTCAGGACTCAGAGAGACACGAGGAGAGCTGGAGCTTTGATGGAGTCAGGACTCAGAGAGACACGAGGAGAGCTGGAGCTTTGATGGAGTCAGGACTCAGAGAGACACGAGGAGAGCTGGAGCTTTGATGGAGTCAGGACTCAAGAGAGACACGAGGAGAGCTGGAGCTCTGATGGAGTCAGGACTCAGAGAGACACGAGGAGAGCTGGAGCTTGATGGAGTCAGGACTCAGAGAGACACGAGGAGAGCTGGAGCTTTGATGGAGTCAGGACTCAGAGAGACACGAGGAGAGCTGGAGCCTTGATGGAGTCAGGACTCAGAGAGACACGAGGAGAGCTGGAGCTCTGATGGAGTCAGGACTCAGAGAGACACGAGGAGAGCTGGAGCTTTGATGGAGTCAGGACTCAGAGAGACACGAGGAGAGCTGGAGCTTTGATGGAGTCAGGACTCAGAGAGACACGAGGAGAGCTGGAGCTTTGATGGAGTCAGGACTCAGAGAGACACGAGGAGAGCTGGAGCTTTGATGGAGTCCAGGACTCAGAGAGACACGAGGAGAGCTGGAGCTTGATGGAGTCAGGACTCAGAGAGACACGAGGAGAGCTGGAGCTTTGATGGGAGTCAGGACTCAGAGACACGAGGAGAGCTGGAGCTCTTGATGGAGTCAGGACTCAGAGAGACACGAGGAGAGCTGGAGCTTTGATGGAGTCAGGACTCAGAGAGACACGAGGAGAGCTGGAGCTCTGATGGAGTCAGGACTCAGAGAGACACGAGGAGAGCTGGAGCTTTGATGGAGTCAGGACTCAGAGAGACACGAGGAGAGCTGGAGCTTTGAATGGAGTCAGGACTCAGAGACACGAGGAGAGCTGGAGCTTTGATGGAGTCAGGACTGCGAGAGACCACTAGGAGAGCTGGAGCTTTGATGGAGTCAGGACTCAGAGAGACACGAGGAGAGCTGGAGCTCTGATGGAGTCAGGACTCAGAGAGACACAGAGGAGAGCTGGAGCTTTGATGGAGTCATGACTCAGAGAGACACGAGGAGAGCTGGAGCTTTGATGGAGGTCAGGGACTCAGAGAGACACGAGGAGAGCTGGAGCTCTGATGGAGTCAGGACTCAGAGAGACACGAGGAGAGCTGGAGCTTTGATGGAGTCAGGACTCAGAGAGACACGAGGAGAGCTGGAAGCTCTTGATGGAGTCAGCAATCAGAGGACCACGAGGGAGAAGCTGGAGCTCTTGATGGAGTCAGTACTCAGCAGAGAGACCACGGGAGAGCTGGAAGATTTGATGGAGTCAGGACTCAGAGAGACACGAGGACGAGCTGGGAGCTCTGGATGGAGTCAGGACCTCAGAGAGACACGATGAGAGCTGGAGCTCTGATGGAGTCAGGACTCAGAGAGACACGAGGAGAGCTGGAAGCTACTGATGGAGTCATGACTCAGAGAGACACGAGGAGAGCTGGAGCTTTGATGGAGTCAGGACTCAGAGAGACACGAGGAGAGCTGGAGCTCTGATGGAGTCAGGACTCAGAGACACGAGGAGAGCTGGAGCTCTGATGGAGTCAGGACTCAGAGAGACACGAGGAGAGCTGGAGCTTTGATGGAGTCAGGACTCAGAAGAGACACGAGGAGAGCTGGAGCTTTGATGGAGTCAGGACTCAGAGAGACAAGAGGAGAGCTGAGCTTTGATGGAGTCAGGACTCAGAGAGACACGAGGAGAGCTGGAGCTCTGATGGAGTCAGGACTCAGAGAGACACGAGGAGAGCTGGAGCTCTGATGGAGTCAGGACTCAGAGAGACACGAGGAGAGCTGGAGCTTCTGATGGAGTCAGGACTCAGAGAGACACGAGGAGAGCTGGAGCTTTGATGGAGTCAGGACTCAGAGAGACACGGGAGAGCTGGAGCTCTGATGGAGTCAGGACTCAGAGACACGAGGAGAGCTGGAGCTCTGATGGAGTCAGGACTCAGAGAGACACGAGGAGAGCTGGAGCTTTGACTGGAGTCAGGACTCAGAGAGACACGAGGAGAGCTGGAGCTTTGATGGAGTCAGGACTCAGAGAGACAAGAGGAGAGCTGGAGCTTTGATGGAGTCAGGACTCAGAGAGACACGAGGAGAGCTGGAGCTCTGATGGAGTCAGGACTCAGAGAGACACGAGGAGAGCAGGAGCTTTGATGGAGTCAGGACTCAAAGAGACACGAGGAGAGCTGGAGCTTTGATGGAGTCAGGACTCAGAGAGACAAGAGGAGAGCTGGAGCTTTGATGGAGTCAGGACTCAGAGAGACACGAGGAGAGCTGGAGCTTTGATGGAGTCAGGACTCAGAGAGACAAGAGGAGAGCTGGAGCTTTGATGGAGTCAGGACTCAGAGAGAGACGAGGAGAGCTGGAGCTTTGATGGAGTCAGGACTCAGAGAGAGACGAGGAGAGCTGGAGCTTTGATGGAGTCAGGACTCGGAGAGACACTCGGAGAGCTGGAGCTCTGATGGAGTCAGGACTCAGAGAGACACGAGGAGAGCTGGAGCTCTGATGGAGTCAGGACTCAGAGAGACACGAGGAGAGCAGGAGCTTTGATGGAGTCAGGACTCAGAGAGACACGAGGAGAGCTGGAGCTTTGATGGAGTCAGGACTCAGAGACACGAGGAGAGCTGGAGCTCTGATGGAGTCAGGACTCCAGAGAGACACGAGGAAGCTGGAGCTTTGATGGAGTCAGGACTCAGAGACACGAGGAGAGCTGGAGCTCTGATGGAGTCAGGACTCAGAGACACGAGGAGAGCTGGAGCTTTGATGGAGTCAGGACTCAGAGACACGAGGAGAGCTGGAGCTTGATGGAGTCAGGACTCAGAGAGACACGAGGAGAGCTGGAGCTTTGATGGAGTCAGGACTCAGAGACACGAGGAGAGCTGGAGCTCTGATGGAGTCAGGACTCAGAGAGACACGAGAAGAGCTGGAGCTCTGATGGAGTCAGGACTCAGAGACACACAAGGAGAGCTGGAGCTCTGATGGAGTCAGGACTCAGAGAGACACGAGGAGAGCTGCAGCTTTGATGGAGTCAGGACTCAGAGAGACACGAGGAGAGCTGGAGCTTTGATGGAGTCAGGACTCAGAGAGACACGAGGAGAGCTGGAGCTTTGATGGAGTCAGGACTCAGAGAGACACGAGGAGAGCTGGAGCTTTGATGGAGTCAGGACTCAGAGAGACACGAGGAGAGCTGGAGCTCTGATGGAGTCAGGACTCAAAGAGACACGAGGAGAGTTGGAGCTCTGATGGAGTCAGGACTCAGAGAGACACGAGGAGAGCTGGAGCTTTGATGGAGTCAGGACTCAGAGAGACACGAGGAGAGCTGGAGCTTTGATGGAGTCAGGACTCAGAGACACGAGGAGAGCTGGAGCTCTGATGGAGTCAGGACTCAGAGAGACACGAGGAGAGCTGGAGCTTTGATGGAGTCAGGACTCAGAGAGACACGAGCAGAGCTGGAGCTTTGATGGAGTCAGGACTCAGAGAGACACGAGGAGAGCTGGAGCTCTGATGGAGTCAGGACTCAAAGAGACACGAGGAGAGCTGGAGCTCTGATGGAGTCAGGACTCAGAGAGACACGAGGAGAGCTGGAGCTTTGATGGAGTCAGGACTCAGAGAGACACGAGGAGAGCTGGAGCTTTGATGGAGTCAGGACTCAGAGAGACACGAGGAGAGCTGGAGCTTTGATGGAGTCAGGACTCAGAGAGACACGAGAAGAGCTGGAGCTCTGATGGAGTCAGGACTCAGAGAGACACGAGGAGAGCTGGAGCTTTGATGGAGTCAGGACTCAGAGAGACACGAGGAGAGCTGGAGCTTTGATGGAGTCAGGACTCAGAGAGACACGAGGAGAGCTGGAGCTTTGATGGAGTCAGGACTCAGAGAGACACAAGGAGAGCTGGAGCTTTGATGGAGTCAGGACTCAGAGAGACACGAGGAGAGCTGGAGCTTTGATGGAGTCAGGACTCAGAGAGACACGAGGAGAGCTGGAGCTTTGATGGAGTCAGGACTCAAAGAGACACGAGGAGAGCTGGAGCTCTGATGGAGTCAGGACTCACAGAGACACGAGGAGAGCTGGAGCTTGGATGGAGTCAGGACTCAGAGAGACACGAGGAGAGCTGGAGCTCTGATGGAGTCAGGACTCAGAGAGACACGAGGAGAGCTGGAGCTTTGATGGAGTCAGGACTCAGAGAGACACGAGGAGAGCTGGAGCTCTGATGGAGTCAGGACTCAAAGACACGAGGAGAGCTGGAGCTCTGATGGAGTCAGGACTCAGAGAGACACGAGGAGAGCTGGAGCTCTGATGGCAAACACTGACGGTTTATTTGGAGCTTCGGCCGGAGAATTCACAAGACATGTCACGGGCCACGGTTTGACCACACGGTTGAGATGCCACAATCAATTCTGAAGAGCCCTCCTGTAGCTCCAGGTTTAACTAGTTCAGAGTAATAATCAACATTCTTCAATAGAGAGACTAAACAGCTCAGGACACTGAATCACAGTTTGTTGTCGCTTAGGGCTCGGGGTCATCTCCACCCCGAGAAGGATGTGTTCCAGGTGTCCCACAACAATAACTATCTCTGACCGAGAGCTGCCCGGTCACAAACTGGGAACAACAACCACTTGCTAGGGCAGCCCCTCCGTAAGGGAGATAGCGGCTGCTCGAGGCTGGTCAGCTGCGTCGGAGGGCGAAAGGTGAACATGTATACAGAATTATTCCCTGACAGTTTCTGTAGTATTTTTTAACACGCTTCTGCTCCTGTGACGAAAGAGTGATCAATAAAGTATCTATCTATCTATGTTGTGAGACTAATGTGTTTATTTGCTGGACAGCTGTAAGTAATGAACACATTGGTAAATACAATGTCAAAAAGTGTATAAAGAGAGGAGGATGAGACTGACCTGGTGGAGAGGGCGAAGGTGAGCAGCATGAAGCTCAGCTGAATGGAGAAGACTGCAACAAGAGAGGAATCAGTTTAATGTCAAAGGTCACCTATCGTGCTATTTTTAGGCAATAGCATAAATCTCAGATATAAATATATAAAAAACATGTTTTGCTCAAAATACCAAACAGATCATTCTAGCCATGCCTCATATCCCTCTATTTCACTCCCTGTTTCTAAAGTGCTGATTTGGGGATAAAGCTTTTAAAAAAAAGGAGGGGTCTGAGCTCATGCGGGACCCGGCAGCTACTGTCTAAACTAAATGCTGCCGTGATGAAACGCCATATCATGGATTATCAAGGATTCTCTCTGAAACTGGGGGTGTTTCTCAATGTCGAGGACACTTGCTTGGTAGGACATGTCTTCCGAGTCACTACCTTCAGAAGCGAGGCAAGAATCCTTCCTAGCCTCGGAAAACGAAGAATTGTGGAACAGGCTAACAGGTGTGCGTCATTATGTGAGGCCCCGCCTTAAATGGAGCGCGATTTCCGCCAAATATTTGGAAATTGGTCCGTGCGCAAAGCATTGTGGGGATTTTAAGACCGCGGAGGATACACATGTGCAGCCTCGAAATTTCTCGCTACCAAGGACGCCGGGCTCGGTAGAATTCCAAGGAGCCTGGACATTGGAAAAGTCCTTCGGCGGGACTCGATGACGTAGCATCCTTGAAATAGTGGCTCTGGAGCATCCTTCCTCGACATTGAGAAACACCCAGTGTGGAGCTCAAAGGCTTTCTCTCTTGCCGGTTATACCACAAGGTGAGTTCCTTTTTACTTCCTGCTTCTTCACACACATGCTCTCCAGTACAGGTTAGCTCTGAGTGTTAGCGATGCTAATGTAAACACCGACCATATTACGTCCAAAACAGTCGGGCATTGTTTCTGATAGCAACGTTTCTGATTGGGCCGTGGGTCCACATTTCAGATATTACGTCATATCGGACGCAAATCTGGATCAGCTCCGTTGTTCCCCGTTTTTAGAGATTTGGGTACGGAGGAAAAGAGAGAGGGTTTTATTCTGTGACGCTGCGAGAGTTCCCCGACACACCGGGGACACATTTATGTAGAAAAGACATCAACAAGTGCATTTTGCATGATGGGTCCCCTTTAACTTCAAATCCACTGTGTTTACATCATTAATAAAATACCAATACAGTATTCCTTAAAGAAGGTTTTATTGCAGACTTTGTGTCTCTGTTGGAGGAAGTGCAAATATCAGACTTTATCTGAGATTTAATGCAATTATATCACTTTAAATATCTATTATACTTTCTTTATTATCCTAAGTAGAGAAACATGTAGTTTAATACTAACCCTATACTGAATTATTAGTGCCTTTTAACATTTATTTAATTTTTAATAATCTTTCTTACACATTTGGTTAATTCGTTGTTATATATATTTTGTTTTTGTTTTAAATGTATATAAAAAAGTCCTTTAACAAGTTTCATTTTTCACTAACACTAATTTACACTTCTTCAAGCTTTTTCTCTTAATTGGTTTCCTTTGAATACTGTATTTGTGTGTGTGTGTGTGTGT
>CM053242.1:949095-961595 GCA_028583405.1 Pogonophryne albipinna
AAATAAAAGTGTGAACATTTTATTTGTATTTCCTCTGAAAATTAAATAACAAAATTATAAATACTTGAAATAGTGTAATACTAAAAGTAATAATAGTAACAATTCAATAACATCCATACAGAAATTGCTAAAAATATAATACGTTGCATTTAATTCAACCAGAGGTGTAAAAAGTAGGCCTACTCTTGTAGGCTACTTGAGTAAAAGTAGAAGTACTCTGACCCTGTACTTGAGTAAAAGTAGAAGTACTCAGATCCTGTAGCCTACTTGAGTAAAAGTAGAAGTACTCAGATATTGTACTTGAGTAAAAGTACTCAGATATTGTACTTGAGTAAAAGTAGAAGTACTCAGATCTTGTACTTGAGTAAAAGTAGAAGTACTCAGATCTTGTACTTGAGTAAAAGTAGAAGTACAAGATCTTGTACTTGAGTAAAAGTACAAGTACTCAGATATTGTACTTGAGTAAAAGTAGAAGTACTCAGATCTTGTACTTGAGTAAAAGTACTTTGTAGAAGTACCAGAGCGTAGGAATACTTTGTTACAAGTTAAAGTCCTGGAGTAAGTATAAGTACTTCTACTTTTACTCAAGTACAAGATCTGAGTACTTCTCCCACCTCTGGTGTTGAAATAATGAGATCACAGATGGTATATTTGTTTTTGAAAGTTTTTATTCTGTACAACAGTGAATGGTTACTGGGTATAAAGAGTAGCTGTGTTCCCCAGTGTTGTAATGAGATGTATTTTCAGAACCAGGCAGCAGCAGCATCACTTCCTGTAGAATCTGAGCCGACTTCCTGTCGTCCTCTCGTCTCTTTCCACGAGATGAGGCGTTTCAGAGCGGCCGGCGAACACGACTCCACGTCAGCGCTGAACTTCCCGAACAGAGAGCGAGCGCGAGAAGTTCCAACCAACACCTGAGCAGAGAGGGCAAGAGTACACACATCGTTTACTCAAGTAGAAGTACACACATCCTTTACTCAAGTAGAAGTACACACAGCCTTTACTCAAGTAGAAGTACACACAGCCTTTACTCAAGTAGAAGTACACACAGCCTTTACTCAAGTAGAAGTACACACAGCCTTTACTCAAGTAGAAGTACACACATCCTTTACTCAAGTAGAAGTACACACATCCTTTACTCAAGTAGAAGTACACACAGCCTTTACTCAAGTAGAAGTACACACAGCCTTTACTCAAGTAGAAGTACACACATCATTTACTCAAGTAGAAGTACACACATCATTTACTCAAGTAGAAGTACACACAGCCTTTACTCAAGTAGAAGTACCCACATCCTTTACTCAAGTAGAAGTACACATACTCGTGTTTAAAAATAATATAGAAGTACTGACTAAACTTCTTTACTCAAGTCAAAGTAGGCTTTGAAATGTGCTTCAGTAAAAAGTACCCATAACTCGCAGCTGTTTTAAAGAGTACCTGACCTCCCTTTATATTAATAGAACAATAATGTCATTGTTAGCTAATGAATGTTTCCATGCTGAACAACGGCAACATGACAACGTTTCCATTGGTCCCTCTTCTTTAGAGAAGACCAGGAAATGATGGATACACGGATCGTGTTCAAATCAATAGGCACGCAATGACTCTAAAGAATAATGATCACGCCACCAAACACACATTCAGACTAAAGGAACCAGCTGTTTGGGAAATGAGAGAAGTAGAAAGTACAGGTATTTGTGTTCAACATGTAAGAAGTAGAAAGTACAGGTATTTGGGTTCAACATGTAAGAAGTAGAAAGTACAGGTATTTGGGTTCAACATGTGAGAAGTAGAAAGTTCAGGTATTTGAGTTCAACATGTAAGAAGTAGAAAGTACAGGTATTTGGGTTCAACATGTGAGAAGTAGAAAGTACAGGTATTTGGGTTCAACATGTAAGAAGTAGAAAGTACAGGTATTTGTGTTCAACATGTAAGAAGTAGAAAGTACAGGTATTTGGGTTCAACATGTAAGAAGTAGAAAGTACAGGTATTTGTGTTCAACATGTAAGAAGTAGAAAGTACAGGTATTTGTGTTCAACATGTAAGAAGTAGAAAGTACAGGTATTTGAGTTCAACATGTAAGAAGTAGAAAGTACAGGTATTTGTGTTCAACATGTAAGAAGTAGAAAGTACAGGTATTTGTGTTCAACATGTAAGAAGTAGAAAGTACAGGTATTTGTGTTCAACATGTAAGAAGTAGAAAGTACAGGTATTTGGGATTCAACATGTAAGAAGTAGAAAGTACAGGTATTTGTGTTCAACATGTAAGAAGTAGAAAGTACAGGTATTTGTGTTCAACATGTAAGAAGTAGAAAGTACAGGTATTTGGGTTCAACATGTAAGAAGTAGAAAGTACAGGTATTTGGGTTCAACATGTAAGAAGTAGAAAGTACAGGTATTTGTGTTCAACATGTAAGAAGTAGAAAGTACAGGTATTTGAGTTCAACATGTAAGAAGTAGAAAGTACAAGGTATTTGTGTTCAACATGTAAGAAGTAGAAAGTACAGGTATTTGAGTTCAACATGTAAGAAGTAGAAAGTTACAGGTATTGAGTTCAACATGTAAGAAGTAGAAAGTTACAGGTATTTGAGTTCAACATGTAAGAAGTAGAAAGTACAGGTATTTGTGTTCAACATGTAAGAAGTAGAAAGTACAGGTATTTGAGTTCAACATGTAAGAAGTAGAAAGTACAGGTATTTGTGTTCAACATGTAAGAAGTAGAAAGTACAGGTATTTGGTTCAACATGTAAGAAGTAGAAAGTACAGGTATTTGAGTTCAACATGTAAGAAGTAGAAAGTACAGGTATTTGTGTTCAACATGTAAGAAGTAGAAGGTACAGGTATTTGAGTTCAACATGTAAGAAGTAGAAAGTACAGGTATTTGTGTTCAACATGTGAGAAGTAGAAAGTACAGGTATTTGAGTTCAACATGTAAGAAGTAGAAGGTTCAGGTATTTGTAGTTCAACATGTAAGAAGTAGAAAGTTACAGGTATTTGAGTTCAACATGTAAGAAGTAGAAAGTACAGGTATTTGATGTTCAACATGTAAGAAGTAGAAAGTACAGGTATTTGTGTTCAACATGTAAGAAGTAGAAAGTTACAGGTATTTGAGTTCAACATGTAAGAAGTAGAAAGTTACAGGTATTTGATGTTCAACATGTAGAAGTAGAAAGTACAGGTATTTGTGTTCAACATGTGAGAAGTAGAAAGTACAGGTATTTGAGTTCAACATGTAAGAAGTAGAAGGTTCAGGTATTTGAGTTCAACATGTAAGAAGTAGAAAGTTCAGGTATTTGAGTTCAACATGTAAGAAGTAGAAAGTACAGGTATTTGTGTTCAACATGTAAGAAGTAGAAAGTACAGGTATTTGAGTTCAACATGTAAGAAGTAGAAAGTACAGGTATTTGTGTTCAACATGTAAGAAGTAGAAAGTACAGGTATTTGTGTTCAACATGTAAGAAGTAGAAAGTACAGGTATTTGCGTTCAACATGTAAGAAGTAGAAAGTACAGGTATTTGAGTTCAACATGTAAGAAGTAGAAGGTTCAGGTATTTGAGTTCAACATGTAAGAAGTAGAAAGTTCAGGTATTTGAGTTCAACATGTAAGAAGTAGAAAGTACAGGTATTTGTGTTCAACATGTAAGAAGTAGAAAGTACAGGTATTTGAGTTCAACATGTGAGAAGTAGAAAGTACAGGTATTTGAGTTCAACATGTAAGAAGTAGAAAGTTCAGGTATTTGAGTTCAACATGTAAGAAGTAGAAAGTACAGGTATTTGTGTTCAACATGTGAGAAGTAGAAAGTACAGGTATTTGAGTTCAACATGTAAGAAGTAGAAGGTTCAGGTATTTGAGTTCAACATGTAAGAAGTAGAAAGTTCAGGTATTTGAGTTCAACATGTAAGAAGTAGAAAGTACAGGTATTTGTGTTCAACATGTAAGAAGTAGAAAGTACAGGTATTTGAGTTCAACATGTAAGAAGTAGAAAGTACAGGTATTTGTGTTCAACATGTAAGAAGTAGAAAGTACAGGTATTTGTGTTCAACATGTAAGAAGTAGAAAGTACAGGTATTTGCGTTCAACATGTAAGAAGTAGAAAGTACAGGTATTTGAGTTCAACATGTAAGAAGTAGAAAGTTCAGGTATTTGAGTTCAACATGTAAGAAGTAGAAAGTACAGGTATTTGCGTTCAACATGTAAGAAGTAGAAAGTTCAGGTATTTGAGTTCAACATGTAAGAAGTAGAAAGTACAGGTATTTGTGTTCAACATGTAAGAAGTAGAAAGTACAGGTATTTGCGTTCAAGATGTAAGAAGTAGAAAGTACAGGTATTTGTGTTCAACATGTAAGAAGTAGAAAGTACAGGTATTTGTGTTCAACATGTAAGAAGTAGAAAGTACAGGTATTTGCGTTCACATGTAAGAAGTAGAAAGTACAGGTATTTGGGTTCAACATGTAAGAAGTAGAAAGTACAGGTATTTGTGTTCAACATGTAAGAAGTAGAAAGTACAGGTATTTGTGTTCAACATGTAAGAAGTAGAAAGTACAGGTATTTGCGTTCAAGATGTAAGAAGTAGAAAGTACAGGTATTTGTGTTCAACATGTAAGAAGTAGAAAGTACAGGTATTTGAGTTCAACATGTAAGAAGTAGAAAGTACAGGTATTTGGGTTCAACATGTAAGAAGTAGAAAGTACAGGTATTTGAGTTCAACATGTAAGAAGTAGAAAGTACAGGTATTTGAGTTCAACATGTAAGAAGTAGAAAGTACAGATATTTGGGTTCAACATGTAATGAAGTAGAAAGTACAGGTATTTGAGTTCAACATGTAAGAAGTAGAAAGTACAGGTATTTGAGTTCAACATGTAAGAAGTAGAAAGTACAGGTATTTGAGTTCAACATGTAAGAAGTAGAAAGTACAGATATTTGGTTCAACATGTAAGAAGTAGAAAGTACAGGTATTTGAGTTCAACATGTAAGAAGTAGAAAGTACAGGTATTTGTGTTCAACATGTAAGAAGTAGAAAGTACAGGTATTGCGTTCAAGATGTAAGAAGTAGAAAGTACAGGTATTTGTGTTCAACATGTAAGAAGTAGAAAGTACAGGTATTTGAGTTCAAACATGTAAGAAGTAGAAAGTACAGGTATTTGGGTTCAACATGTAAGAAGTAGAAAGTACAGTATTTGAGTTCAACATGTAAGAAGTAGAAAGTACAGGTATTTGGTTTCACATGTAAGAAGTAGAAAGTACAGGTATTTGAGTTCAACATGTAAGAAGTAGAAAGTACAGATATTTGGGTTCAACATGTAAGAAGTAGAAAGTACAGGTATTTGAGTTCAACATGTAAGAAGTAGAAAGTACAGGTATTTGAGTTCAACATGTAAGAAGTAGAAAGTACAGGTATTTGAGTTCAACATGTAAGAAGTAGAAAGTACAGGTATTTGTGTTCAACATGTAAGAAGTAGAAAGTACAGGTATTTGAGTTCAACATGTAAGAAGTAGAAAGTACAGGTATTTGAGTTCAACATGTAAGAAGTAGAAAGTACAGGTATTTGTGTTCAACATGTAAAAAGTGGTCAGAAAAATAAGTAGTGGAGTAAAGTACTGATACCAGAAACATGTACTTAATTACAGTAACAAAGTATTTGTATTCCACTACCTCCCACCTCTGCTCTTACTTACATGTACTCTACATTTTGGAAATGATGGATACACGGAGCTCAGATCTTCACTGTAGCGTTGTTCGAATGACAATAAAAGCCTTGAATCCTTGAAGTGATTGGTCGAAACTCACCTGAGCTTTCTGCAGCAGAGCCACGTCTCCCAGCTCACAGGAAACTCCGTAACCCTGCAGGAAGAACTCAGAGGCTCTGCTGTACTCACGCTACAACCACGAGACACGAGAAGAAGGAAATACAACTCTATTCATCCTGAGGGACAGTTATAAATGTGTTGTATTCAGGTTGTTCCATTTGCCTGTACATCTACCTGTAGTTCTTCACTCTTTATCAATGTAACACCTCAACATGTTGGGGCTTCAGAAGCTGGTTTTAACACCTGTTTTATTTGTACTGTAATTACTTGTTTTGCTCAAATGTTTTATTAATAATAACATATTATAACCGATCTACACACTAATGACAAAACAAATGTGGTTCAAGAAATAAAGATAGATAAATAGTTATAATAAACACATAAATAGAGCTGAGGCGTTACGTTTCCTTGAATATAATCAATATGAAACATGTTAGGAATATATGAAAAATGTTATGGTACATTTAAATACAAAATGTGATATATGTGTGACAAAAAAATAATAAATATTGTGTGAAAAAGGTCAGAATATTTTGTGAAAGTCTGAAAAATATGTGAGAAATAGGGATGTAACGATATATCGAATATCGCGGTAAATAAATGTCTCAATACCGTCGTGACTGACAAAATCTACAGAGGGAGACAGTGTGTCAGTGATCCCGATGGAGGTCAGTCTGTCAATGAGGATGCTGTGGGAAATGGTGTCAAAAGCTGCACTAAGATCAAGGAGGATGAGGATAGTTAATAGTCCGGAGTCAGCTGCCATGAGGAGGTCGTTAGTGATTTGCACCAGTGCTGTTTCTGTGCTGTGATGGGGGCGGAAACCAGATTGAAATTGTTCGTAGGGGTTATTGTCAGACAAGTGGGTATGGATCTGGGATGCAACAGTACACACCTAGAGACATTGACAAGTACCAACAGTATATCTATATCTCTGTCAATAAGCCTCACCTTCTTGGCAACAGCTGTATTGTTTTTGAAGTGATGGAGAGACAATGCACAGTTTGACCCACTGCTGTCACCCATGGCCAAAGCATATCTCTCTGTCCCAGCAACATCAGTACCAAGCAAGAGAGTTGTTTCCACAGCAGGGGATTTTGCAAACGCCCAAACATCCCAGCTTCTACCTGGAAATGTGTTCATGCTCATCTTCCTAAAAGATAACCTTGATGACGCTGAGTGAGTGAGTGAGTGAGTGAGTGAGTGAGTGAGTTAGAGTTACTTGAAAAACTAAAGTGAAACTTGATTTATTCTATTGCAGGGTCTGATTATTATATTGTTGACACTTTAAAATACTACTATCCTACTAAAATGCTGTGATTTATTATTTAATAAAGAAAAAAAAATGTCCTTTATTTTTCAATATCGCGATAAATATCGTACCGTGGACTTTTTATCGCGATATTATCGTACCGTGAGTTTTTGGTATCGTTACATCCCTAGTGAGAAATGTCAGAAAAAAGTGAAGTGATGTGTGTGTGTGTGTGTGTGTGTGTGTGTGTGTTATACCATTGTAAAGTAGGTATTTCCCAGACAGAGGAAGGCGTCGGCCAGATTGCGTTTCAGCCCGTTATCACGACAGATGTCCACCAACTTCTCCAGACACTCGAGTGTTTCCTGTGTGTTTCCCTCACTGACACACACACACACACACACACACACACACACACACACACACACACACACACACAGATTTGTATTGACAGTATGTTGAAGCATATGCAAACCCAGACCAATATAACCATAAACTCAAAGGGCAATACAACTATTTAAATATTGATGGCATTTACTGTGTGTGTGTGTGTGTGTGTGTGTGTGTGTACCTCTCTATAGATTTGGACATAGCCTTGTAGGACTTCCCCAGTCCTTCAGCATCATGCAGCGAGACACAGATCTGCATGCAGGTGTTGAAGAGCTGGAAACACAATATATGGATTAATCCGCCGCATAAAATAGTCCCGAACAAATGCTGTTTATTAGAGAAAAACTACACAAACCAGCTGTTTTATGAATTGAGTCTTTTTCAACAATGAAATAGTGTATTTATGTGTTTAAGTATTTGGATTTGAAGTGACAGACAGTATTGAAATGTTTAGTTGTAGGTTTTGGTGTTTTCAAGGATTTACATGGCATTCAAACACACACACACACACACACACACCTGTTTGGCAGTGTCGTGGTCTCCTGCGCTCTGATAGGCCAGTCCGAGTCGAAGCAAGGTGTCAAATTCAAGCTTTTTATCTTCAGCTGAAACAGAAATTATATCTTTTTCACACACATTTCAGACATCTTTGCATATGTCTTAACATAACAAAACACCACCATCTGTCTGTATCCCGGTTCTTGGACCATCGAACAGTACTTGTAATCTTTGACCGAGTACATGTATGTCTCCCCCCTCCTACCCTCAGTAGCGATGCTGTGGCCCCTGTGCAGCAGCCTGAGGGCCTCGCTGTGGTCCTCGGCCTCCAGAGGAGCGTCGGCCAGCCGGCTGTAGACGCTGCTCAGCGCTCGGAGGGCCCGGAGCCTCAGGGGCCGACCGGAGGAATCCACCCAGCCTTCACCCTCCGCCTGCTGGAGACACTGATCCGCCTGCTGCCGCGCCGCCTGGAGGTCGCCTGGAGTGGAAGAATGTGCAGTAAACTCACGTTTAAAATCACTGTGTGTGTGTGTGTGTGTGTGTTACCTAGCTGCAGGTAGACCTCAGCTAGGCAGGCCCGGGCCTCAGTAGCCGGTCTGGATTGCCCCCCCTGCTCCCGGTCTGCACAGCTGTGGTAGAAATGTGAACAAAGCCAGCTGTCCTCCGGAGACGAGAAGAACTGAGCGAGGAACAGACGCTGGTCACAAACCACCGTCCAGGAGCCTGCATACACACACACACACACACACACACACACACACACACACACACACACACACACACACACACACACACACACACACACACACACACACACACACACACACACACACACACACACACACACACACACACACACGCATGCACACATACACACACACAACCCCACGCACACACACACACGAACACGCACACACATATACAGTATTTCATATGTCAGTTCACACAACTTTACAGACGTACGTATTTCATTCAGTGTGTGTGTGTGTGTCAGTGTATGTGCGTGTGTGTGTGTGTGTGTGTGTGTCAGTGTGTGTACAGGTGTTTTCTGCCTGCTCGGCCCGGCTCAGGTGTCGTCTCAGAGTCTCCAGTTTGTCCCACTGTTGCTCCAGAGGAAGTTCGTCTGATTCAAATTCTTCCTCCGCTCTGCGCCGCTGATCAGAGCGGAGGAGGAGGAACAGCTCCGAGAATGACCTGAAAACAGAGAAGAGACATTATGTGTGTCTCTACTTTAAAGAGTCCTCTCCTGCTGATGTTCAGGTGTATATCAGTATGTAGTGTCTCTACTTTAAAGAGTCCTCTCCTGCAGGGTTTCCGCTAGGATTTTTTCTCGCCGGTCAAATGTCCGGGCAGAATTAATTTTAACGGACAAATTTGAAACTTACCGGTCATGTTTCAATAATAATAATAAGAGTTGTGTAGCAGAGTTTCCGTTAGCAGGTAATTACCGGACTATGAGCGGATATGCTGATGTTTAAAACTCAGTTCACGGGGCTCATTTTTATATTGCTTCAGTTTATAATCGTAACAGATCGAAAAATTCAGATTCATTTTTCAATAAATTATTCCACAACAAACAACATAATTATTACATTCAAACAAACTACTTGTAGTAGATAACGTACATTATTGAAAAGTTTAGATCAACTTTGAATAATAACACGGGAGAAACGGATCCTCTCTTTTCCTCTCTCCCTCCCTCTCTCTCCTGACAGCCCGTCAGTATCTCATGCAGCTCGCTAAACAGAGGCGGGGCTTCAGGTGATTGTGCAGAGCTGCGTGTCTCGGTCTGACTCAGCAGCTGATCTGATCTCTCTCTCTCGCGTCCGGTTACACTTCACTCGCGTGTATGTCCATATCGATTAGATCCAGCTCTCCTGATCGGCCTTTATAGAGAGCACCGATCAAACTATTAAGAGTGAATATCGGCCGATAATGATCGGCGGCCGATCTATCGGAGCATCCCTAATTATTACCAGACATTTTGACCGGCAGGTTTTGAATTTACCGGTTTTTAATACATTTTACCAGCTAAAAACCGGTAATTACCGGCTAACGGAAACCCTGCTCTCCTGCTGATGTTCAGGTGTATATCAGTATGTAGTGTCTCTACTTTAAAGAGTCCTCTCCTGCTGATGTTCAGGTGTATATCAGTATATAGTGTCTCTACTTTAAAGAGTCCTCTCCTGCTGATGTTCAGGTGTATATCAGTATGTAGTGTCTCTACTTTAAAGAGTCCTCTCCTGCTGATGTTCAGGTGTATATCAGTATATAGTGTCTCTACTTTAAAGAGTCCTCTCCTGCTGATGTTCAGGTGTATATCAGTATGTAGTGTCTCTACTTTAAAGAGTCCTCTCCTGCTGATGTTCAGGTGTATATCAGTATGTAGTGTCTCTACTTTAAAGAGTCCTCTCCTGCTGATGTTCAGGTGTATATCAGTATGTAGTGTCTCTACTTTAAAGAGTCCTCTCCTGCTGATGTTCAGGTGTATATCAGTATGTAGTGTCTCTACTTTAAAGAGTCCTCTCCTGCTGATGTTCAGGTGTATATCAGTATGTAGTGTCTCTACTTTAAAGAGTCCTCTCCTGCTGATGTTCAGGTGTATATCAGTATGTAGTGTCTCTACTTTAAAGAGTCCTCTCTTGCTGATGTCCAGGTGTATATCAGTATGTAGTGTCTCTACTTTAAAGAGTCCTCTCCTGCTGATGTTCAGGTGTATATCAGTATGTAGTGTCTCTACTTTAAAGAGTCCCCTCCTGCTGATGTCCAGGTGTATATCAGTATGTAGTGTCTCTACTTTAAAGAGTCCCCTCCTGCTGATGTTCAGGTGTATATCAGTATGTAGTGTCTCTACTTTAAAGAGTCCTCTCCTGCTGATGTTCAGGTGTATATCAGTATGTAGTGTCTCTACTTTAAAGAGTCCTGCTGGATGACAGAAAGAGAGATACCTGTGAAACCCTTGTTGCAGCAGCTCCACACAGATGTTCTGCTTCAGACTGTTTCTGAACCTGGTGAAATGAGAGAGGTATTTATATGTAATGTATATATATATATAAGAGGAGAACAAACAAACAAACGATGAAGCAGAAGGTTTGGAGAAGCTTGACACAAGTAGTTGAGGGTGCATACATCGTTCTTTTTAAATATATAATATCACATCCAGCCTGTAAACTCACAGAGAGATTTCCGCCTTGGAGAGAACCTCAGCTGATTTATCTGATCCAGGTGGGAGGAACTCCTTCTGCTGCTTCCTCCGGCTGAAAAGACAAATACAAAACACTTGCAGTCCGTACCTACTTTAATAAAGCTTGTCATTCACTGCGTGTTATTGTTAAGTACTGCAGTAGTATTACTCACCTGTGCTGAGTACCCTTCTTCCCTTTGTTGTTGTTTTTGGAGGGGATTTCGGGTAGAAAAGACCCGGAGTGCTGTCGCTGTTTTACTACTGAGTTCATCTTCACCTGTCAATCAAAGTATTGGTAAACTGTTGCATTAATTCTTTGCTTTTAACTCATTTACATTTTAAATTAACACATTTAGTAAGTGTTAGCTTAAAGGGTAGAACAAGTTATGGTTATAATGATAAATGTACTAGTGTTTATATTTAATACATCTGTTTTTGATCTGTTTTATTTGTTAGTTTGACATTTAGTATCCCTCTTGTTTTTAGATGAATGTATTTGTATGCATGGTCCTTAAGAAATATATTTTAAAAATATACATACTAAAAACATACATTGCGGTACAAAGTATATACAGTAACAGTTTTTATTAAAATCATGTTTTCTTGTTTACACAGTGCTGGGGATTGTAATGACAGAGCTAACGGCTAACAGCTAATAGATAACAGCTAACCGCTAGTTATGAAGCTAGAGTTGGGAGTGGCTAGCTTTTAAATGCCTCAAATACATTTAAATAAGTGTAAGTAACTCTTAACAATCCCACAAAATCAACAACAGGTCACAGAAGTCTATCTCTATTCTAAAAAAGTTAATTTTAGTAAAACAAAAAGGACTAGCTCGAACAGTTTGTTTACATATGTTAACAAACTAACCGTTATTTCACCTAGAAACTCATTTTAAAACCCCCTTTTTTTTCGGAAACATGTTCTAACATTACTATGCTGTTATTAAAGGTAAAACACACTGAGATAATAACAGAAATATAGTTATTCACTCACTTTTTGATTCTAAAACAAACTTTTGTTTCCAAAGTTTTCACCGTTGCTCCTGCTACTACGTTACGTCACCATGGCAACAGCAGGGACAGGCCGCGTTCCAACAGGAAGATCACGGCGGCTGCGTTCCATTCGAAATAACAGACACATGTAGAAAAATAACGAAAATCATGGAATCTTCTTTATTCTATACTTTCTTTCAACAGATTTAGAAATGATGGCAAACTGGGTTAAGTTACGTTGTGCCAAAGACTGTTTACAACAATAAACAATAAACAATAACAAAGAGTTGTTTAATTTCCTGCTGAAGTTCACAGCGCTGATCTCTCTCTCTCTCTCTCTCTCTCTCTCTCTCTCTCTCTCTCTCTCTCTCT